>JANCMC010018178.1:846313-880634 GCA_024363005.1 Charaxes varanes
ACTTAACATTATTTACACAATTATTGTTTATTCTATCATTGCAAATATTTGCATTGTCCTCATGCAATTGCCGCATGCTCAAAACAGTAGTGGGAAGGGGATACACAATATTGGAGACTTGAAACTTTCGTGAATTAACGTGCTCCCAAAAAAGAAGTGACAAAAAAGTCCTAGATAGAAGTATAAACAATATAAATAGAACCCTAAAAATACCGTAAACAACAACTAAAAATACTATTTTCCTACTTGCCTGGCCTTTCTTTTTTCTAATGTTTGCGGCTTATTTATATCGTAGACAGGAATCTCCAAATAAGTAGTGTCGACATGCCTTGTTATACCACTAGAAAAGCTCACAGCACGATGTTTTTGTGCAATATTACAGAGCTGAATCTGGAATTATTGAATAATAAAATGTTAGGTACGTCAAACACATTCACGCCCCATTGCCATGAAAAACTTTACAAATAGAAGAGCGAGATATTTGATTTTATACTTACTAATTGTTTGCGTAACATTTTTAAATCTTATTTATGAAGAAGAATAGTAAAAATGAAAGGCAATTAGCAATTGACGCAATGCGTCAACTCAAAAGTCAAAACATCACAACTGTCAAAAAGAAGGAAAACGAAAAAAACTTTCGGTAAACTTAAAGAGTCATGTTTGTCGGCTTCGATCATAACAAAAATGATCCAAGCAACAGAGCATTTGTATTTGTAATTTTTTAGGTTGATAATAATAAGTTATATTTATGTCATAAAGAATTATATTGATAATTTTTTATCGAAATTGACTTTACGTTTACACATTTACAATGGCAGTTATGGTTATCATTGCCTATTTTGACTTTTTTTGTTATCTATTATTAACTTGAAACCAACCCTTAAAATATTGCTTCAAAAATATCCCAATTATTCTGTTCTAAATTTTCTAATGAAAGTATAACTTCCAATATTGTATTCACAAGAACCTCAAGTATCAAAACGTTCATAAATTCTTACAGTTCCGTACAAAAGTGAAAGGGCTATTTCGTATCAACTATTTGCTAGTTACCATGACAACAGATCTAATCATAACAAATATCCAGTGGTACAGTGTATCGTTAGCGTTTTACATAAATTACGGAAAGATAACGTAATCATTATTTTTTTAAATATTTCATTGAATAAATGTATCGACCAATTAATTTGAAGTTATAATATCCACAATGAGTGCTTTGCATGCGCTTATTTTAAGTACAACTGGTAGGTATTCGCTTCTTTTATGATTTTTTTTTTTAATTTAAGAAAAAGCCAAGAAATATAAATAAAGAATAAGGTCTTTTAGTGTTGAGTCTACTAAAACGACGCCTTTTCTACATTTATGCCTGTAACCGGTGACTGTGATTGCATTATTGTAATAAATTATAAAAAAAGACTTTGTATTTTAGAAAAATTCTACAATGTGCCTAAGTTAGAAATAGAAGGGAGTAATCAACGTGCCCTCGTGGACTTTATTCAGAATGCACAAACTCTTTTACTTCAGACATATATTAATAAGGAGAGTGTAATAACATTTTTAACAACAGTAAGTTATATTAAATAGTTATTTCGAATATACTTTTGAGTTCTTATAAGTTTTATTTTTTAATAGCTTCTAGCTTTTTTGCACTATATAATTACATTTTAATGAATAGTAGATTCTTTAGATATGTATACTATATGCTTATTTAAGGCTATATAAATATCATTTCTTCCTAATATTGGACAAGTAATATTTTTAATTTTTGTTGTCATTATGTCTGTGCTTTGTGACAATCTTATACTAAAAGTTTTGCATGTGTGTTTAAAGCATGTAAATCATTTTGCATTGGTCTATGTGGGATTTCTTTTAATAATTTAATATTTGATATTATTAAAAAAATATTAGCATTCGCACACTCTCCTATATATAAACTTTAATTGTGCGAAATTTTACTCCTCTGTCCTTTCAATTTTCGTAAAATGGTACTGAGAGTTTGCTCTTCACATATTAATATAAAATAGATCTGCAGGTGTTAAATAATGAAATAGATTTGTGTGCATAATGTACTACATAATTAAAACATTCTTAAACGTTTCAAACTAAATTAAAAAATAATTAGTTTATTGTTACAATTTAATGATACTTTTCTTATTAGTGTTGCAATGACAGATAGCATAACTAGCTATTTTCTGCTACTTTGTCTGTGTAAAACTTGTAAGAGCGCTTAGACTACCTTAATCTGGTCCAATAAAAAAAATCTGTTTCCAAATTTCATATTTGTACTGTGGTTTTGAGATTTCGTGATAGGTGACATTTTATATAAATAAATATATTGTTTTCTAGGTACAAGCAAGTGCAAGGAAATGCATAATTTTTTATAAATCATCTACTCAGGATCTACTAGGCAAAGATGCATTGGACAATGTCAATATTATTGCCCTTAATACTGGTGTTGCAGAATCTTTATATCTGATTTTAAAACAAATCTACACTCCTTTGCTTACTTCTGTAAGTAAATATTAATTTAAAGGGAATATTTAACTCAAAAAAAGTATTTTTAAACCAAACAAAAACCACCTTCAAAAAAACCAAGGAACTAAAAAATATAATAATTTGTACATACAATGTGCTAGATACCTACTGATGTGTTGAAGGGAAACAGGTTCCTAGCTGCACCATTCACACCATGTAACAATGTATATGTATATTAATATTTTTGGTAATATCTCCCCCCTCCCTAAACCTGTTTGACCGATTTTGATAAAATTTATATGGGACCGCCTCTGAAGTAAGGGTTTATCAAACAAAAAAGAATGATCAAAATTGGTTCAGAAATGGTGGAGAAATTGAGTAATATATGTATACATCTAACAGATTCAATCAATTTGAGAAACCACATTTTTGAAGTCAGTTAATACATAATACCAAGGATATAAAACTCAACTTTTTAAAAACTATTCTATACATTATGCTTTTATTTAAATATGAATGAACTTTAATATTACAGGGTGATGATTTATATTCTGGCAAACTACAAAAAAATCTGTCAGAGTTGGAAACCAATTTGAGGGTAGTTGCTCTTGGTAAGGGTGATGAGAATTTAAAAGGTAGGTTGTGTCCTAAATTTTTTTTTAAGGTAAAGCAGAAATAATATGTTATCCACTCATGGAAGTCAAAAGATATTTTCACTCTTCATTTTCAACAATTAATTACATCACACGAATTTTACGATTTTTACCACTCCTCACCTTCCCTTGTGACAAATTGTCAAATTTTCGAAACCCCCTTGGTGTGATCACATATTTTTAAAATTTTAGAATACAAATGAAATGAACGACTAGTTATGAAGGTATAAATGTACTAACTAATTATGTTAATAAAGGACTCAAAACTCAATGAAATAAATTTTGCATTTGAGTATTTTAATTTTTGACATGTGACGTCACGAAGCATTTGACTCCTCTCCCCTGCCCGTTATCATACAATGTCACATTTGCCGATACCCTTCCCCCTTCAACGTATGGGTCACCCCTTAGTGGTCGATTCCCGCGATTTCTTATAAAATAAGGTAAAAAAATAGATTCTATTTTAGCGTGATGATATATAGCCTAAAGCCTTCCGCGATAAATGGGCTATCTAACACTGAAAGAATTTTTCAAATCGGAACACTAATTCCTGAGATTAGCGCGTTCAATCGAACAAACAAACTCTTCAGCTTTACATATTACTATAGATTTTAGATATCAGGTGTTGTTTCAAGCATTTCGATTCTTGGAGCAAGATATATATAGGTGTTAGATATTAAGGTGTTCTTAATCAAACCTTTAAATATACAGTCAAGGAACCTAATATTGAAATACAAAATATAGGTCTGTGTTACATTTTAGTATGTGGTAAAAACTTGTCAGTTATGCTTTACTTTATTTTTTTTTAAATTTTATAGTCATACTCTCTATTGATGATGAACTAGACTATTGGAAGGCTATGGAGCAAAAACACGGAATCAGTAAAAATGAAAAAGAGGCGGCATCTACGTACAGTGTTTTATTTGAAGATATTTGTGAAGAAATTCGGTTAGTATGTTGTTTTACATGTCATATTTTAACATCGCTCAAAATGTAAAAAAATATGCATAGTTTCAATATACAACTTTATTAAAATTCATTAATATACATGAGATTGTCTAACTTGATCCATTTCCCACGCTTGTACGCTCAGCTCAGGTGGAACGTGACAATGAGATATGCTTTTTTGTGTGTGTAGTTGGCACTCATCGATTTATAAGACGTTTTGAAGTCAAAATACATTCAGTCGAATTGAGAACCTTCTCCTTTTTCAAAATCTGTTAAAATGATTTGAACCCTCCTACCTTTAAGCTATTCTTTTTGCTATTCTAGTTGCTTGCAATCCAGCTCAATGCAAGAGGCGCGGGAGTCAGTTGAGAATATTGCAGGGATATTGGATGATATTTGGCGATACACCACGGTGCCTTACTCACAGGACCGAATGACGCATACATTTGATATTATTGGTAAATATGAATATTAAGCAGCTCAGGCGGAACGTGACAATGAGTCATACTTTTTCATTTGTGCAGCCGACATTCTTCGAGTTATAAGATGTTATCACGTCAAAAGTCACTATGAACCATTATTAGAGCAGCCCCACACACACAGTCTGACATATCTTTCACAGGTTCGTTATAATGTTTTAGGGCATGCTATCATATCTGTAATCCAAAAAGCAATATCGAAACTCGACATTTGGGCAGTACACACTGGATTCAAGGAAAATGAAATAGTAGTCCTTATATCTGAAGGTATTAACACTGTGCACGTTTGGGCCAACGCTTGTAAGTCGCTTACTGACACCTACTGGCCAAACTATGCCCTTCATGCGTGGAAAGGAAAGGCTTATGTACCAACATTTTGTGTCAACTTCGAGGCGAGACTAAAAGAGGTATGTATTTTATTCTATATGACCTAAAATAGAATAGAAATCATTTATTCACATTGCACTTACATTATATACCTAAAACAAATTATTATACAGTAAACAATAAACAAATTATAATAGGCCAAATAAGTATGCGTCAATCTGTGTGCACCAACAGTGAAGGACACTTATGCTCAGAATTACGGAGAATGTCCAATGAAGATCATTATTAATGTTGCGATAATGATGTCCCTAGTGTCAGTTGGAAAGAAATGGCTATTTGTGAATTCAACAAAGCGAAATAAAACATAACGACAAATGCTTAACAAGCTGGTCAAAAGAGACCCAGGACCTGAAGAGATTGGGAAAGGTCTTTGCTCAATTGTGGGACAGAGATGGCTGACTATAATAGTAATAAAACTTAAACAAAATAAGGAACTTGAAATTAGGGAAATATCGTTATCATCCACAGATCTATCTGTCTTACTGTTGGGTATATGCCTCTCTCCGGTTTTACCACCTTTTACGGTCCAAAGCTTATCTGGTCCAGGTTCGACCCGCTACTGATATTATCGCGTCGACTCTTTTCGACCACCACCACCAGCACTTGGCTTTCCTAATATGTGAAAAACGAATGGTTTAACACATATTTCAAAAATAGAATCAATCAGATTTGTCGTACATATTTAACAAAAACCTCCAAACTTTTTCACGACAAGATAATAAATAAAAGAAATGATATTTTAGATACACGACATCAGGTCTACCTACAACCAGTTAAGTAAACTACTCACCAAGAGCGAGAGGGCAGAGTTGAATATTAATGAATTGTTTGAACCATTTGAAAGTAAGTGAAACAATTAAGTTAACTCCTAAAACAAACTAATTTTATGTTGGTTGGACCTAAACTCTGGTCCCCGAACAGAAATAATTTCGTACAATGACCCCTCGCTACTTGTCTCTCTCGTTCGCGCATAAAAATATTGCGCTCTCGCTTACACGGGCGGACACCACCGAGCGCATAGATTGTAAAACTTTTTTCATGTGCACAAGCGAGAGAGACAAGTAGTACATCTATTCATTGTACGAAGTTATTTCTGTTCGGGGAACAGATTTCAGCTTTTAACTTTATTTTTACATCTTGTTTTTTTCTGCTTTGTTCTATGAATAAATTGCTAATTGTGTTTCGATTTAGATCATTTATAAGTTTTCATAATATGATTTAAATTAATTTATTGACTAATTTAGTATGAAGAAGATTAGCCTATCATAGAAAATAAACATAGAAAAACTGTTGAGTGATTTTCTATATTTATAATATACATACTATAAACCTATCTTTACTATAGAAGTGAATATATGGATATATAATGGGCCCAATCAATTATGGGATAACGCTATGGCAACATTCTCTACCAACTTGCGACCCGCTGAGGACAAAATAGCCGAAAAACTAAAGCCTCGAATGCATAACACATCAACCAAACAGGTAGAAATTTGTTTTTGTTTTCTATTTACTTTTTTGGGGATCTATTCTCTAACAGGGTTAGGGAATTAAATAACACTGAACTTTTCTTATTCTTCGTGGACCTATATTTACAAGCACAATATTTACACCACAACGTCATGGGACCGTGCCGTCCAACAATTTGGCATAACCTTATCTACTAAATGGAGGCTGACACTAGTACACATCCTACACAAGTAACATTTCGGGTGTACGCGAGCGAGATAGCACTATTGCCATCTCTTTCTAACAAACCGTGCCTATCTCGCTCGCTATGTTGCATACTAGTGTCAGCTGCGCTCAGTCAGTTCGACAACGTCCACCGTCGAAGACACCGCCTTGTCCTGGCTGTTTCATCTGTCCGCAATATATTTATTTTAAGTAACTATATTCATATTTTAACCTTCATTCCGATTTTCAATCGGTTAAAGTAAAAGGTAAGTACCTTTTACTTTAACTTCACAAATATCTTCAAATAAAAACTTTCAACACCGATTACGTTGGTTAATAATTGCACTCCCTCATATACAGTGCAATTAAGAGTGGGTCAATTTTAACCCAATCTTCTTGTGTTCTTTATAGTAAAGGTCGTAAGGTTGTAGAAAACATGGGGGTTCCGAGGATGACGTCAGATGGCAATCGGTTATATTAACTCGCCCCACACCTACATCCTCTACAATCTAAGCGGACCCTGGTATTTAGCCGGGATAACGCTAGGAAGAAGAAAAATGATATTGATCCTATATATAACCTGGAGCAGTGTGACCAGAGAGAGACCAGAATGGAATAGGTTGGAGGAGGTCTTTGCCAACTGGCAAACGGACTAACAGAAAATAAGAAGCATCAAATGCGCGAATAATTCCTCCTTTATAAATGTTGTTTGTATGAGAGAATCGTAGTTTAAGAAACAAAATTGTAACTATTGTCCGAATAAAAGGCATTTCATTCAATTATATTGATCAATCTGATCAATGAAATTGATCAAGTTGATTGGGACTAGTTAATTATATAATAAATATATAAATATATACAGGACTATATGACACACGGACGTCTGTTCCTAAGGTAGGCAACTGAATGCCTGTGTTAAAGGTAACAGCCGCCTGTTATACACAAATATTTTTTTTGAAATCTATAAATACATTCAGAAATCGAACAACAACTTTTGAAGTTATTTTACAAATACGTTTATAGCGTATCAGATACGGAACCCTTCTATATAAGCGTGTCTTGACAGGCTTTTGGCCATTTTTATTCTTCTTTAGTATGGAGACTTCCATTGCTAGACATATTTGTTTCCATAAGATAATTTTCGGATTCCTGCAGAACAAAATAGAGTGTCAAACCTCCTTTAGGGTGAGATTCTAACTCTATTTTCAAGAACCGGTTCTTCTAGAAGTAACCTGTCCATTGCAATATGTTAATACTGAATTTAACGTCAATGACTTTATTTTGCTAGAGGATTTCCTCATTTTGCTTCTTGTCATGCTGTAAAATTGGAGACAATTATTTAAATTGTATCCAATTTGTATAATAACAAAATCTTACTATTTAAAAACACAAGACTGTAAGTAATTTAGAGCCCTTAATAGCTCAACGGTATAAGGTATGGACTGAAATCCGCAAGGTACCCGGTTCAAACCCCACCGCCGTTGTGTATTGTCGCACCCACTCCTAATACAGGCTTTTAATCCTAATTTAAGCTTATGAATATAATTTAATATATCAACATTGCATATTATAACAAAATATCAGCATTCGCACACCTTCCTCTATATGAACTACAATTGTGCCCAATTACGTACTCCTCCGTCCGCGCAATTTTCTTAAAATGGTACCTAATGTTTTCGCTTCACGTATTAACATATAGATACCCCAATCCCCGCAATTTGGAACTACCATATAAAATAACAAGGCAGTCGGCAATTATTTGGCTTCTTTAGCGATGATTCGCCTGTAATTTTGGAGCTGGCAGTTATGTCATTTAGTCTTTTCAATTAGAACTGTCAATACAAAATGGAAGACTTGTTCCTCAATATCGAAATAGTAAAAATAATCTTGTCTAATATATACATTTCTCGTGTCACGGGGTGCTTTGTCAAACTCCTCCGAAACGGCTCGACCGATTTTCATGAAATTTTGCGTGCATATTGGCTAGGGTTCAGAATCGGTCAACATCCATTTTTTATCCCCCTAAGTGATAAGTGTGGCCCACGCGGACGGAGTCGCGGGGTGTCTTTTATTAAATTTAACCTTTCACATTTAAATCCGTAATACGTAGTTTAAGTGGCAAACCTTGAAGCATTTATATTATAGACAGACAGACTATTAACTGTTTCTATACCTTAACAAATACGTTTATAGCGTACCAGATAGGGAACCCGACTATATAAGCGTGTCTTGGCACGGTTTTAGCCATTTTTATTATTTCGTTTTATCTTATATGCATGCTTCTCTAATAAACTAAGTGCTATTTCTTGCGTAGTGCTTCAGTTTTTGCGTAGTACGGCATTGATTTATCAGGATCAACTATAACACGTTCTGTATTAGTTTTGGAGTATGGTTACTGAACAAACACAGAGGGCCCTAACGTGAAGTTAAACAAAGGGTGGAATTGGGCTCAAGGAATATAAAATACATGATAAAGGTACGTAAACCAATGGGTCCCGATTAATCTCACTTCTTCTTCTTAGCGTTTCTTTGGCAAGCACTAAATCGTGTCGGCCCAGAACTTAGCCACATCAACTGCGTGAGTGGCAGCCATCAAGTCCTCTTGCGTGCAGGTATTAGGACACGCAGGGCACGATATAAGATGGCACATTGTTTGGTGTCTGGGTTAGTTTGAGTTGCCCGGGGTAGCCGTGCCTCGCAGGACAGTTGTTCGTCGGAAGGTAGACAGATAGACGAACAGAGCAAAGCTATAGGGTTTCTTTAAGGACTGCGGAACCCTAAATCCTTGCGGTGGGAACCGGACAGTTTAATTTTAGTGCCGCTCTGCAAGTATCTCATTAACTTATGAGCAAACTGTTTTATTACTTGAAACATTTTGTCGAAATATATAAATAGATTTATCTAAGTATTTTAACTACCTTATATTTCAAAAAATTGATTGTGTGGGTGATTGCAGTTAAAATATTGATTCAACCTTTTGTTTATGTCTAATATATACAGAATTTGTAACAGATAAACTTCTATTTGGTATATACTTTGTTGCTCCAAGTATTCTATTATTTTAGTTAGATTTGTAAATTCTCAAATTCAATAGATAGAGCAGTAAGATTATTATTGCAAAGAAAACATAGTTATATCGCCAAAAGATGGAAGCTAGTCTCATTATTTACAACAATTGTTACGAACATATGTTATAAAATATTCAATTTTCTATCAATATATATATTATAGTAGACAAAAGCCGAGAATTTGAATAATTTGTAACGTGATGTCGTAAAAAATGTATTTTTGTGCGGCTTATATTGCGTGCGCTGGCTAAACTATACGAGATAGGTCAAAATAATGAAATACGGTATTGTATATCTTAAATAGATCTATAAGAACGTCCGCGATACCATATGTCTATCGCTTTTGTATAACCCACAATAACCATTTTTATCTTTTACATATTACAAATAAATAATGAACTATTTACGAAGCTATTTTAAAGAATAACGTCTTAATCCTTGTCCATTTAAATACGCTAGATGTTTAATTTTGTTATTAAACGGACATTTTAACGAAAGAATGTCTTCATTGCAGAATCAAATTATTCAATAAAAATATAAATTACATGGACAAACTCGCAGATCATAAAACATTTATGGTAGTGGAAACAAATCCATCATAATTTTCTAAAGTTAACTACGATATTAATTTTTTTTTTTTCAACAGGATATTAATTTGCATTTTCGATTTTTAAAAAGCAATTCTTTTTTTCATAAATAAAGGAAAAATTGAGAATGAACCCTCAGAGACAAACAAGAGGATGGTTTATATGTATGATACGTGTAGGCATCTCTACATTGTACCTGTGAAACGCTGAAGCGTGTCGCTCGTATAAATCATGATGGGTTTTGCGGAATGTACATTTTGTTTTGCCTTCGCGTAACTAACTAACTTCTTCTTCCTCGTACCCTTTTCCCAACTTTACTTAACTTTTTTGCGATCGGGCCTTCTTGTGCGCTTGCGCCAAGATTTCTTATCTTGGGTTGTCCATTTGTAGATGTCGTTTATTTTTAAATCCCTTTCTATATTGGACCACCAAGAGGTAACTAACTAACTAACTAACTAACTCAACTAAGTAACTAACATTCAAAAATAAATTAAATACACTCCGATGTTTTGGGTCAAATTCGTCAAGTTGCTATTACCTCAATTAGAAATTGTTTCTTAGTACTAATACATATTATATATATAAACGTTATCAGCAATAAAATTATTCCACTGTCCATATAAAACTATTACTTTCGTTTACTATGTGACTTAGCTAATCAGTTAAGTGATATAGTAAGAGTAAATATATATTATTTGAGCATTATAGTTATTTTTTTTTGTACTCACTACAATGCAGCCTAGGATGAAACGAGCCTGTCACCCTAAAAATATGAAATAAATGTTCTTCTGGGGCTGATTTGCTTAGTTTATAGTACTATAGCCTTTAGGCAACTAAATTATTTATAATTTATATAAAATGCCTACTATTTTAGTTTAAGCCAGTGAGGAGAGTACCAAAGTTTATTATGAGTTGTTGTAAGAGGAAAAATTCTTTCGAAAGAAAAAAAAAATAGAATTTATATTCCATGTTTTTATGTGTATTTAGGTAATAGGTTTAATCGTTTAACATATGTAATTATGTTGCTAATTTTACATTTTTTTTTCCCACGTTTATTGCTTATTGATGTGTAGATTATATGGGTGTTTTATAATTTATAAGTCGTAATATGTGTCCAAATAGCCTAAATATATCTATATATGTAAAAATGAATCCCAAGTTCCCTGGTCACTGCATCACGCGTGAACGGCTGGACCGATTTCTTTATTGTTGCGTTTGTTATTGTCAGGAGAAGTTACACAATGCAAATTTCGGCCCAGGCCCGGCTCTGTACGCAGAATTAACGAAAACGCAAACCCAACCGGACCGGTAGGTATCGTGCGTCGCGAAAATTGACAAAGTTTAGCTCCCCTAAACTTTGTCAAGAGATAAACGAGATAATCTCGCTCACTATACCTTTTTGAAGTCTGTTTAAGTATGTAACTATCGCTCTTAAAGTAGCTGCGACTTGAGGTCAAAAATATTTTATAGGTTAACTTTTTTGATTGAATAGGGTGAACCTAGAGCAAGTATAAAACTTGTTTTACCTACATTAAGGTTACAAAGGCGAATATAATTAATACCTACTAATAAATCTAAATGTCTAAAAAACTGGCCCTTCAGTATGGCGATAACAAACGATATTCTTAGATATTTCTCTTTGTCACCCTCTCTAAATAGTGCCAAGAAATTTCGGCAAAATCGATCCAATAGTGTTAGGATCCTATATGGAATGGTACATGTACACTCATAGTTAACATATATTATTACAAAGCTATATTGATTGCGATCCAATAATACCTAGATGTGAAGAAAAAAAAAATTTTAAAAGCAAAAGAGCAAAAGGCCGGTGTTGGTATTGTATTGTCTTGAGTCATGCGATGGTAGAGTTTCGATTCGCCCCTTATCACTTAAAGAGTTTATAAAATAGTTTACGATCGATTCTCAGACCTACCCATTATGCACAAAAAATTTCAGTAGAATCAGTTAAGCAGTTTCGAAGGAGTTTGACAACAAATAATGTGATACGAGATATTTATTTAATAGAGATATACAATAATATACATCTAGGCCAGCTGTACGTCATCATCATCATGATCAGCCCTTAATTGCCCACTTCTTTTATGCCACTCTCCCGTCTCTTATTAGCTCTACGTGCTTTTTTGAGAGCCTTCCAGGACCATAAGAAATGATGCTTAAATTACTACACGTGCGAACCCATGCATATGAAAAAAGTATTAGTACAGTCAGGTCGATGAAAGCAATTTCATTGGCAGCAAGGAGAACAAGTTCAAGGCAGTTTGCATGAAGAATTCTACGTAAAAGGACGAAACGTGTGGGCGATGCGGTAAAGGCAATCTACAAGTTTTTGCTCTACGTGCGCTCTTCAGCTTTATATATTAGTACAGGTTATTATTTCCCGCTACTTTGTCAGCGTGAAATTAAACTTGCCTTTATAGCTCATTATTCTTGCCCTATCAAAAAATCCGTTCTAGCGGATACCTTCTAACTGTTAACTATACAATTTGTACGTCCCGCGGTTTTAGAGATTACGTGTTAGGTGACCTTTCGTTTTTATATATGTAAAATGATACTTCTACAAGCTATTCTTTTAAATATGATGATTGTATAATACAACTTGTATTACTACATTGTTATTGTACAATAGCGGGCAAAGTCGCCGATTACAGCTCGTTCGAAATAAAAGGCATCTCCGGTTTTTTAAAATCGTTTAAAAATTTAAAATAGGAAGGAAAATCTGCTGGGAGGGAAAAATCTCGAGAGAATTAATTTTGCTGTGATATTGGGCATTCCTCAACGGAATATTAATTCTGCGTTAAAAAAATGTTAAAAATTAAATAAGGGTAAATTTCCTCAGACCATTGGCACCTATTTCACAAGTATTGCAACTTCTTTGTACTACTTATATGTAACCAGAGACAATGTTATATTCTTCTTTCAATTTTTTTTATTATTTTAAGATGCACAAATCTTACAGACGAATTCTGTTCTAGTTATAAAAAAAAACTCTGCTTTATTTGTTAAAACAATAAATAATAAATATATAAAAGCAAAGTTCATCTAACACGAAATCACGAAAACTGCGGGATGTACAAAGATGAATTTTTTTTTAAAGAATATCAGGAATACTTTTTAGGTATGTCTAATATTTCCTTTTCCCCTCCTACTAAGCTTAAATTATAAGCATAACCCTCTTCACCAGCTGGATCACAAGAATACGTATAATATTATAGATAAGGTGTTGTGTTCTGTAGGATGCAGGGGAAGAGTAGTCAGGCAGTTCCTTTATGCCCTTATAATTATATATAATTATGCCCTTAAATCAGTACTATGTAATTTTAATTATAGGCAATTTTACGAGTTAAAATTGCGATTAGGTATAAAGGTTATCATCCACTGTGTGCGTCACTCCTTCAGCAACAATACAGCACCGTCTTCGCACACGCAAGTATTGCGAGATAACTGGTTGGCGTCGACGTAAGAACTGGTAGTAAAAATGTCATTGCTAGGTCAGATTAGGTTTTTATGTCACAATATACAATTTCGGATTGCAATGAAAGTCCCAGAGCAACTTGTTTTGGAAATTATTAAGTCGCTTTTGATACATAAAACAATGGTTTCCATACAACTTTGGCATACATGTCCTTTTCGTGATTGTTTTTTATCTGGTCAATATTTAGTAAACAATACTTTTTAAATTACTATTGAAATCCAAAACATATGGTGGGTTTAGACCGAAGAAACACAGCTGGAGCTTGAACAAGAGCATTTTGTCTTACTTAATCTTTAGTGTAAACGAAAGCGTTTACACCAAATTATCACCAACCAAAAACTAGAATATGCATTAGAATCTTTGTGAACGCAGAATGGACAACGAAATAATGTTCTAAAATAAAATCTAATAATGTGTAAAATAAAAGAATTTGATAAAGTAGGTTTAGAATAAACATTACATAGTCAAGGGCCTTCAAAAGGCAGTGAAATTCTCAAATTAAAAATATGCAACTCGGTTCGGAAGAGAATCGAACGGTTGGTTGTCGGCCTGACAAATTATAGATTAGACAGCATCGCAAGTGACGACTCGGCGCCATCAACGCGTTGGCAGTCGCTGTGCCGCCGCGCCGACAGCGATAGGTCATCTCGCAGAACTTGCACGAAGCGGCTTGTGATCTGTTACTGTACTTAGGTCAAGTTTACAGTGAGTGATGACCTTTATTTCTTGAAAGCACAACGCTATTTCCTATGCAAAAGTTAACAGCCCTCTTTTATCCTTGGCCTGTGTCAGTTGGTATATTTAGGTATTTCTACATTATACTAATTCAATCACTTATATTCAATACCTAGAACATAGATTAATCTTTACCATACTAAATATATATCTAATGTGACTTTCTTACAGCAGGAAATGCAAGTTTACACTTCCTTGGCCTAAAAACTTCGCTGCCACTGTGAATAGCAACACATTATATGCCATAGACTCGTCGGATTTGTGTAGACCGGTCTTATATCATCCCATTATTTGCTACAAAGCATGCTACATACATTAAACTGAGTCCAAAGTACGCGTGGCAAACCCTCGAACATTGACTCGCGCGATGACCGCCCCCGCTATGGAGACGAGATGCAGACGATGTAGATCCGAAGGTTGTCGGCTTTTGAGAAGACATCAAAGAAGCTTCATTCAATCGCGAGCGCGCAATATGGACGGTTGTCAATTTCGTAAATTGGCTCACTGTCTGATTTCATAAATTGTCAATACGCGGAATGGACAACGAAGCATCGTCTATTGGCGCAATTGTATAGCGCTCATGACTTGCTTGTGGAATTAATCCCCGAAAATAACAATAAAATACCGAAGTTTTTATTATGATGCGTGGCTAGAAATAGGTAAATAAATCGATTTGCACACGTGGCAACCGCCGCGGACTGTTATACCTGAATCGCTTTCTACTAAATTCACATACATATTAGCTAGAGGATAAAGGACTAGGTGTTTCTCGCTCGTTCGATACTCTCGTATTAACCCACATATCTATAAGGGCTAGAGGAAAAACAGACAACATTGCAAAGAATATTTTTCCTCTATACATAAATATAATACACAAATCAGACGAAGTAACGGATATCAGTTAGCTGGCAGATAACCCATTTAAGAAGTCAGGTGTTGTAAGCATCCCCGAACGGTTCTAGACGCTGATTTTTAGGACTAACAAAAATATGTAGTTTTATTAGTTAAAACTAAGACGTGAGAAACCGTTGTAATAAGTTGGTAAATTCTGTGATACGACTGAAAAAATTATGATAAGTACATGAATGTAGTGGTACCACTCCACTACCACTATAATGGCAATAATTCTGAGTAATTTTCTCTTTTTCCTGATAATAGAGTCCTCTATACGTAAATGGGCCATCTGAGGCTTATATTTGGTTTGACAAAGCCGTCACACTCCAGTCAATGCGGGCCCTACGCGCTACAAGATCCATCCCACATCAGAACCACACTCGTTAAATAATAAGCTTCCATTACGTATCTTCACTGTTATTACACAAACCGAAGTTATTGCAGGAGTTCCTAAGGTAGCTATCCTATGATACATATATCCGCTTGTTCAGGAATGGAAGTATTTCTATTTGCCTAATTTTACTGTTTCAGGAGTGGGTGGGTCTTCATAATCCACCCTTTCTAACGCTGGCTCATACTAGTGCTGACATTATCTTATTCCTTTTACTTAACCAGAGCTATTTTTTTGATTTATGAAGCCAACGGCGCTGATTCAGGCCCTATCATAAGGACAGAGCCTCCCCTAGCAAGTTCACGCGCTTCTTCTTTACCATTTATCCCTGAATGTCCTAGCATCCATAGTATTCTTAGATAATTTTTCCAACCGTAGAATTGACAATAACAACTTCCATCGAAAGTTTATTGACGAAAACCACATTAAAATCCGTTGCGTACTTTAAAAGATCTACGCGTACAAGATCGGGAAACGACGTCATTTTACTAGCGGACTCGACAGAAGTTGTGCTGTCCGAACGTTGGCTTATTTTCTTAAATCAAATTATAGCGTCATTTATTGGTCGCTTACGCCACCGAGCGCCCGCCGCCGGCCCGCCTCCGTATTTTAATTCTATTTATTTATAGATATTAATTATAATATTATGCTGTAAAGGGCAACTTTGAACTGCATAAAATGAACAAAGTATCTAGCGTATTTTAATGGATAAGGAGTAATATGGTATTTTTTTTTATGGATTTGTAATTATATGTATCAATTTAAGTTTTTGAACAGTACATGAAAGTCACCCAAATATCATTTGGAGATTTAAGCATCACCATGTCATTTCTGTTGGTGCTGAAGTATTTTCCGTTAGCCTATTACGATTAATCATTCATATAATAGCTACTGGTCTACATCCAAGTCATTAATACTGCAATCAATCACTCTCGTCACAAAATCTCTTATTGGGTATTTTCCAGTTTACTAAATCCTCCTCTCGCAGCTTAGAGGGAAACGTAGAAGGGTCCTCACTAGTTCGTCTCGAGGCGAGCGACCCATCGACGGCTGTTTGAACTATTATGAAATACAATAGTCCTTGTATCTATAAATAAAAAAAAATGTGATAACTGTGCGCGACTCCGTCCGCGTATAACTAGTTTTAAAAATAGGTTTAATTTAGCGTGATGATAGATAGCCCACAGCCTTCTTCGATAAAGGAGTTATCTAACACTAAAATAATTTTTCGGATAATTTAATCGGACCAGTAGTTCCTGAGATTAGCACGTTCAAGTCAACAAACTCTTCAGCTTTATGTATCGTATAGCTTTATGTTTAGATACTTTACTTTAGAAAATACAAATATATGATGGCGGAGCTGGACACACGAATATTTTTTGTGTTACAAGGTGCAATCGAGCAGGCGGTAAGTGAATACCGTGACACCAGAAGGCTGGCCTGCCGGCTGAATTGCCGGCCTTTAAATAAGGGTTAAGGCCACTGGGAACAAAATAATGTTACATACAAAATAATATTGAGTTTACTTGTTGTGAAAAGCACTGTTTTATCTTAATTGTTGTCATTTGTTTTGAGAACTTCAAAACATCATTAATTTTTTTCATCCGGCAAAGAGTATGCATTTCCCTAACCTATTTAATTTTCCTATCTTTTTTAACGAGGAAATTATTGACAAGCTACAATTATAACAAAAAAATATTAAATTTAATCATCATCACCATTGGCCCTTCCATCTTTTACAGATGATTTTTATGTACGCAGTAAATATAAACATAAACAATTCTTAATTAAAACTTTTTTAAGCTGGTATCTTACCCGGTATTTATTATATTAAATAGATATTGATAAACACTAATTTTATTATAATAAATTATTAAGAAAATGTGTATGACTTTTCTTTCTTTATGTGTATTATTCTTAAACAAACACAATGACAATTTAAAATTCTTTAGTCTAAATTATCGATATAGTGAAACCTCTATAGTTTAACGGTAAAAATACTGACTGGAATCCGGAAAGTGCACGGTTCTAATCCCGGCCCCTCTATTGAATAACGCGTTTTCCTATAATGAGAAATTAACCTAGCGTGTTATAAGGGAGATTACAGTATATACAAGTGAAAGGTCACTTATCACGAAATATCAGGAAAAAAAGGGATTTATCAGGAAAAATAAAACAACGGGACGTACAAAGATGAAATTTGCCAGGGATCTAGTTTACATTTAGTAGACATCAGCTAAGGACGGGTTTAGGACCAGATTGAAGGAGGTCTAAGGACTTTACCAAGTTTAGTTATATGCGGACATAGTTGCGGGAAACAGTTAGTTCATAATTAAACTTGTGGTCAGTGTGGACGATAGCTGAGCGCGGTCAAGTTACGAAATGATATTTTTTTAGATTCTAGTCCGCTCTTTTTCCATTGAATTATCTATATTTATAAATCTATCTTGAAATATGATGTATATTAAGCGATATTGAACCTTTTTTAAGTATTTATAAGAGAAAGCAGCTGCGTTATGTTGCTCTGAAACGATTACCTTGAACCCAGCCTGCGTAAATGTTCTGTACCATTCCGTGCAAGCACGATATGAAGATGTATAAGTTTTTTTTGACGACACTATTAGTGAGGGTGGTATGGAAAGTAGCAATGAAGAAAGCTCTAAGACTGAAGAAGTAACTATATAATTGCTTTTTATCTTCTTCCTTTCTAGTACATGGGCCCTCTTAAATTGTTGAGGCTATGGCTGTGGGGCGGGTTATGATGACTGACTGTCATCTGATGTCAATCTCTACAAAGCCCACTATCTACATAATTACCTTTTGTTGTAGCGTACAGACAGACAATTTTGCTGAGGGTTATTGTTAGATATTAACGTAATGCATAACAAGCAAAAATAAGCCTTATAACTAATTGATGCGTAAACAACACTTGACCTTAGGGTGGCAAACCAATTTCTTGGTCAACTATACATACATAAATTACCTTTGATTATTTAATCAAAACTTACATTATTTATTCGAGTCATAAGTAATAAGTTACTATTTTAATTATAGATGAGTGAAACTTCACGAGCTACAAAATCCTCCTCTAAAAATAAATCAGCAATGAAAAACTTGTATTGTTCAGCTTGCAACAAATTGTTTAAAAATATTAATTCATTTGAGAATCACCCAGTGCCCGCCCGACCGAAAGTGCCACGGCTAAGGCAAATAGACTGTTTCAGGCCGCGAAGGCCCAGCTGGAGCAATCAGGAAACCTTAAGTTGTCCATCAAGGAGGCCGTCCTGGACAGTCTCACGGGACTGTACGGGACGGTCCTCCAGATGGACGAACGTCTCCGCTCCCTGGAACTCCAGCTGGTGAAATCGTGGTCTGAGAGTGAGAAGGACTATAAAGATAAATTAGACGCAAAAGATAGACAGATAGAGGATTTGATAAAAAATTTGGACATGGGGGGAAAAATTGGGGATTTACTTACAAACACTGAAACTATTAAGAAACTAATTAACTACGATGTAATGGGTAGATTCGATGAATACCCCCCGGGCAGGGCACTGTGCGGGAACGTTAAGAAATTAGAGGGCCTCGTAGAAGAGATGGAAACTATAGGCAAGAAAATAGAGGAGACAGGGGTGAAAGTGGACACGATTGGTGAAAGGGTTGGGGAGGTAGGGGGAAAGCTGGAGGAGTACGGAGTAACCTTAAGGGAGACCGGAAAGGCCTTAGAGACTATAGATAATACACCCAGACTCGAGGCGAGAATTCACGACCCCCGGAGCGGAAGGCAGGGTTACTGCCCACTGCGCCAATGGGCCAGTCAAAGTATTCTTACTACACAACAATATATAATTTTTTATTTTATTAGGGCATAAACAGTATACATAAGTCTTATAGAACTAGAATATAAAATTATACAATAAAAAAATTAAGGTGCCACTTTAAAAAGGTACACATAAATAGCTTAGCGAACGTTAACGACTAAATTAATAATTATAACTATAAAAAAAAGCCATAACTCACTCACTCGTGAGCTAAAATCTAAACTTATTAGACACTAAGGGTGGAATTATCATTATGAGGTATTTAGAATAGTCAAAATGAATGAATATATTGTATCGCACTCTTGAAAAAGGCTACTTTAGATGGCTTGGAACGTTTTATCATAAAACTATATGTTTTAGCTGGAAGAGTCATGGAAATGAGGCCCGTGCCATTTTGCTGTTATATATATCAAAGTTAATTTTCGTTTTTAGGGTTCCGTAGTACTACAAGGTACCCTTATATTTTCGCGGTCTTGAGGATGAGCTATAAAATGAGGCAGTTACAATAGATCTTACTGGAACGATAGGGCCTCTTGGTCCGCCTCAAAAAAAAAATCACTTTGTTTTTACACGCTTTGCCAGTCAAGTGACTTGTGCGTAAAAATAAATGAAGAATGTAACGCGAGAACGGTATCCAACATTCATAATAAACTCGTACGTATACGGCACTGCCCAACTGTAACAAGTTAGATGAAGAGAAAATTCCAAGTGCAATGCGTAACAAATCGGTTCGGCCTAGGTGAAACTACTTTATCCTAAAATCGGGTTTAGCCGGTAATATGTACATAAATATTTTAACGTTTAAAAGATTTTTTCTTCACCGCTGCCACCATATTGTGTATTGAAAGAATTGACACCTGTTGACATCTGCTCTATTTTTAATAATTCTATATTACACAACAGACATCATAGTTTTTGCAAAAAAATTGAGTTATTAATGCTACAAGAGGACATTTTGGATTTTGACTTTAATATTAAAATTATATACACATACAAGGATTTGTGTATTAAAACAAAAAAAACAGCTACTCGCAAGAACCTCGCTCGCATCGCTGTTGACGGAAGTAAAAACTTAAACTATAAACAAACAACGAAGGTGATGATGAAGTCATCTTCAGTATTTCATCATTAAAGTAAGTCAACATTGACTTTCTTTAATTTATTGACTATACAAACCTGCCTATTGAAGTTTTAACTTCCTTTTAATTAGCCCACTGTGTCCAAATGCTGGGCAATAGAGTTTTCCTTCTCAGTCCCCTTCCCTTTTTCCTAGGCCAGCCTCATCCACAACACATTATTTTTAACTTTTTGCTTTAAAAACCAAACTACTGTGCTTAGACGACACGACTGAAGTAAAACTTCAAATGCAATTAAAATTTTATAAACATTAAACTTGGAATATTTGATATATTGTACAAAATATTAATTTAAAACATTGCTCAAGAAATAAATTAAATCGCCTCGCCATTAAGAAGACGTCACGTCACGTCACGCCAAATTTTGGTAACGCATCCACCAGCTTACTCCCCAAATCAAGCGTGTGGAAAATAGCTTTACTTCAAGAATATTTTCTCAGTGGTCCATTTAATAATTTGTGTAAATTTCTTGTTTTTTCCATAGCATTGTGGGCTAATTTTAAATTTCCTCAATCGTTAATGTTACCAATAATAGAAATAATGCGTCTTGGCCGATATAATTTTATGCAGAAAATATAAATTACATATTATCTATACTCGCAAATAAAAAGATGGAAAATTTTAACTTTGAATAAGTGCAACTGGACACATTTCTACCACTCTTTTTATATACAAATGGAGTTCTAACCTCTACAGGATAAGTATGTGTGTGAATTTTATAGTTATATTCCATAACTATCTATGAATGTATGTCACTTTTTGTTATTACTAGCGGATCCGGCTTTGTCTTACTTACTATTAATTGAAATAGAATAATTGAATAGAATAGAATCAGGCGTTACTTTGCGGAAATCCATGAAATACTAAACTACTTTGCTTAAATCCTCGTATGAATACGAGAAATTCGTATTCATGTCGTATTCATTCGCGGATTTCAGCAAAGTAATTTACTATTTCATGCATTACTTACTATTATCTCATAATATTATCCCCATTCCCGTTTCATTTCCGTTCTCTCACAAGCCGAACAAGACGCGACAACAATACCAACACTTGACGTGATAGCATTGTTGCCACTTCAAACGTGGCGCTACCTCTCTAAACTGATTCTTCGCGTAGCCCACAGTTGCTGAAACAGTGATCGCTTTTAAAATATTTGACGCTTCAAAAGAGATTGTAAAACTCTATTTGAATCAGAAATCTTTACAATTTGAATGGCAACCCTAGCCGCAGGGGAGCTGGTTTTATACTTAAACGACGCGTTACCTAAGCCCAAGGAAATGAGAAAGTTATCGCCGTCTAAATCCTTTAACTCTCGCGGTATAACTTTACTTTTATCTATATCTGGAGCGTAGAGGTGAGAATTTATATGGGGGCTGTGTGAATTCCTCAACACCGTAGTAAAAGACAGCCAATATTTAAAAGCTTTTATACATCGTGCCTCCCACGGGTATGCAAATTGTGGAATTGGCTGCCTTCGTGGGTGTCCCCAAAATCTTATTTAAAGGGTTTTTAAACATCGGATTAACAAATTTCTCAAAAGCCGGCAACGCACTAGTAGCCCCCTTGGTGCTGCAAGTATCCATGGACGACGCTCATCGGCTGTTTTCCACTGATTGGTTTGCTCGTTTGCCTGTTTCTTCTTCTTCTTCTTATCGATTCGATGGCGAATATATTGACGTGACATTTTTTTTTTTCAATTATCGTCGTCAATCGTTAAGTGCAACTGCGAGCCGGGCCCGTGCAATTTCGGCACAAAAGGGTTCTTTTCGGAGTGTTCGAAGCTGGACCCCGTATAATTCAGTGCGGAAGGTAACAGCCTACATCGAGACTGGAGTTCTTCGGCGGCGTAATACCAGCAATTAGGTTAGTGGAGCAGTTTCCATACTTTGCATTCTTTCGTCGATATTCGTGGCTGAGTTTTCCAGCTACAAATTGAACTATTTAGTTCGCGCCACACCAGCGACCTTTCACCACATATACAGTACACTAAAACAACTAAAATTCCCCTACAAGTTATTTGGTTTTATTATTATTGCGGCCCAGAACGCAGCCACATTGACCGCTTCATCAGAAACAATCATCAACTGAGTTTCATTCAGGGTCGAACAGTCAATTGCCTTAAACTACAAAAAAAAAACTGTAGACAGAAAAAAAACTATTACATCAAATATCTAAACCAATGTGAGGTTAACGAGAAAAAGCGGCCAACGAACGCAACATCTTTAATATTTACACACAATAACTATATAAAACCAAATTGCCGACGCGCATTGAAATTTTAATTATTCAGATAAACTCAAAATTGTGCCTGTCAAAAATACAATATATTCTGCAACACTATTTTAAATTTTCAAACGTAACACCTGCCATAACAGAGATGAAACAGAACATTACCTGCGGACAATAAATGCGCTACCACGAATGAAACATAGCTCGCCACTGAAGCCGAGCATGAAGTCAAAGTCAAATCTTTTTTTTATTCAATTTGAGTGTTCAATAAGCATTTTTTCGATGTATGCGAAACGTATCTCATCGTTAGGGTAGCGTAAGCCCTCATTCACGCAAGAGCTATTTAACCGCGCGTTAAAAAGTTCCCATGACAACGCCTTTTATAACGCGACGCATTTCTATCGCTATATTTTTGTATGGACAACTCTAAAAAAGCGTCAAACGCTTTTAAAAGCGTTGCGTTAAATCTCGCCGTACTACATGGAAACCCTTATAATTTCGCTCTGTCCGTCCGTTCGTCCCTCTGTTTGCCCGTAAGGTGATCTTCCCCCCCCCCTAGCATTTCCAAACTATTAGACGCAGAGACTTGAAATTTTCCATGTTGACCATACTAAAAACTGACGAGGAAAATTATTTTGAACGAAATCGGAAAACAACTTTTGAAGTTATTTAACAAATACGTTAATAGCGTATCAGATAGGGAACCCTTTTATATAAGCGTGTCTTGGCATGCTCTTGGCCATTTTTATTTAACTCTCGTGCAAATGAGGGCTAAGACAGATGACCTATACGCTTTAAGCGGCTGCTCCTAATAATCATTTTCTCGTTTTGGCGGAGTTACTAAAGTTAAATTTTTTGATTTCCTTCCTTAGTAATTTTCATAAGTCAAATGGTGAACAACAGAAAACTCAATGTGTGGACGTCGCTCGTACAACGGATGTTAGTTTTCTGAAGTCCACGATGCGATTGGGGCTGTTGACGCGTTCGCCAAATTTACCCCGCAGCTCAGTCGCAGAGTTGTATGTCCTCATCTCAATCATTTTCAAACCGCATTCGACTTTAGCCGCATTTTACTTTCGGCAGCTATTGCCGTGATATGTCTGTTATGACAAAAGTGTGCCTGCATGGACGTCCCTCGTCATAACATATAAAACGCAATGTTTGGAGGACGCGCGTCGGATCCCTGACGGAAGCGCGTCGGATGTATGACGGACGCGACGTTTCCTCTCTGACGTCCGCGATGCGGTTGACGCGTTCGCCAAATATTTACCCCGCAGTCGTGTAGAGCTGTACGTAAATCATTTTCGCTGCACGTCCAAACCGCATTTGGCCTGACTGCCAATTTAATATACACTGTGCCCACACCCAAGCTCGAGGCGGGAATCGAACCCACGACCCTCGAAGCGGAAGGCAGGGTCACTGTTCACTGCGCTAACAGGCCAGTCAATCAAAAGATTTGCCTTAAACAAACAGAAAGTCAAAAAAAAGTGGTATTCCGATAATGGTAACGTAATTCATACAACGAACTCAAAAAGACGCGGTAATTTCGAAAACAAACGCAAATATTAACCTTATTTATAATAAAATATATTAAAGAATTCAGGAAAAGCTCTTCTTAGTATTCTACATGTTTGGTAACTTTTAAAGAGATTGTATACTCGATTAAGCAAACAATTGAGCCTAATTCCAATAGGCTTGTAAGTGCTTTGAACTGGCTGTTGTTCTCGGTCAATGGGAGGCAATAAACATAATTAATAACTTCATAATAATTAAGGAAATAGCTGTCTTTAGAGTATACAGAGCAATGGAAAGATAAACATCCGGTTTTTCGATGATATCACATTTAAAATAGTTTGTTAGCAATTTTACTTTTTATTATTTTTTAAAGAGTGATTGAAACAATAGTAGATTATTGCACCGAGCGCAAAGCGAGTTATTATTGCTCGACATAACGTTGGCACTAAATTAACACGGGTGAATTAATAACTTACTTTAGCAATGTAATGTACTTTTCTTTCAACTACATCCCTGTCTACTTCCATTTCCTTTTAAGTTTCCTTGCTAAATATGAAGTTTTATGTCGGCGTCTTCATTTGAATGATCATGTCGTGTGGCCGGGGACTTTGTGTAGTTGCGCAAAGTTTTGTAGAACTTTGTAGTCTGCAAAGGCAAAAATGAAGAAACACTTTGAGCTATGTCTGGCGCCGGCATAATAAATTTCAAAAACGTATTAGATTAAATTTGAGGTAGCGCCATGCTTGTCGCCGAATTGGGCCAGCGCGTTCGGGCACCAGTATCTCTTTCTCACATAAGATCGGCGTGAAGTAGCGGCAATGCTGTCACTTCAAATGATGGTATTGTTGTCGCGTTTTGTTGGGCTTGTGAGACATCCCGGTAGCCTCAACTAGTCATTAAAGGCCGGCAACGCATTTGCTTGCCTCCTGGTCGTGCAAATGTTCATGGGCGTCAGTAGGCACTTAACTGCCTGCTGCCTGCTCGTTTGCCCCCTTGTAGCATAAAAAAAAGTTCCTGAGGAGAAAAAAATCAAAGGGAGAAATATCTTGTCGATTGTTTAATTAAAACATTCCAAATTAAACCAGAGTTTTTTAATAACAGCGGCCAGGAAAGCTAGATAAGCTGCAAGACAGTTCATCAACATGAAAATGGCTCTAATACTCATTGTAATTTCACAGGTAGGTTTATACTTTGAAGAAAAAAAACGGTCATCTTTTTCACCTTATCTTACAGTAAGCTCGCATTTTTCCCTGTCACTTTGCGTGCCTAAGGAGGCCCTTGGGAGTAACACCTCCTGACCCAAAAAGGTTTGGATGACTTACAGCGTCTTAAATTGGACGGTTTATATGTATAATTTTGAGTTGTTGAAATATTTTTGATTAACAACTAATAACTGAAGTGGTAATCCTTTGGGGTCATCCCTAAAATGTGACGGGGGGGGCCCACAATTATCGCTTCATACCCACAATGCTTGTTAGAGCTAAATAACCCGACTTTCTTAGCTTCTGAGAAGGCCTCTAATTAAAAAAATATCTGTATCGATTGCAATTAGTTCGAAATAGCGTCACGGGAGATCATCTTCCTCTGCTTAGTAAAGGTGCTTCACATGCACGGCGTTAATTGTGCCTTTTATACATATGTAGCAACTGCCTTACCAGTTTCAGCTTGTACTGTAATGATATCCTTCTTTAAGCCTTCACCATGGTGATAGTGATGAAACAAGGTATTATTCAAGGTTTTGAGAAGTTGAGCGTAGAGTAATAGAGAGGGGAGAAGAAATACGATGTTTACAAAACGAGTTTTTAGTTTTTCTGGTAGCGCAGTTTTCCCAGTACTTTCAAGTTTTATTTACATTGCGGTTTGATGTAAAAATATTGAAGAAATTTGTTTCCGATTTAAAATCGCATTAACCAATTACAAACATTTTTCCTTTGATAAAATATTTACGTATTGGCAACTAGCCAAATATGTTTTCACAGTTACTAAAACGTCTCCCTTCAATGTAATCCCTTCCGCGGTCGATTTATTTTAAGAAGGCAATAAATAAATTATTCTTTTAATAAATTTTGAGAGAAATCGGGCATGACGAGATCTGTCGTTTTGTAATAATATTACATTACTAAAGGTGAACACCCAATACAAAAGTCAACGTTACTATAGATTAAAATAATAAAAAAATAGCATTACCGCTAAAAATAATTATACGCCTGTCTATGTATAAATAAAATAAAACAAAACAATTCATTGTTTGTTCATAGTATGGTGCACTCAGAGCCAGTATTTGAAAAATGTTCTGTAATGTTCAATCGCCCGGATCGAGGAAGTAACTCCATCCTTCAGAAAACCACAGCTAAATACATGGGCTTTATTTAACTTGCCTTGACTTTATATGTCCTGTTGGCGCAGTTGGCAGTGACCCTTTTGCTCCGGAGCTGTGGGTTCGAATCCCATTGCGTATTATCTATATAGGTGTCTGTGAGCTATGGACTCCTGCACAGTGAGCGACCGTATTTATACCTTTTATGAAGTTAACAATGTTTCCGGGTAAAATAATTAAATAAATGTGAATACCGACATAATTACATGAAAAACATATTTAACTAACTATACGATGTATTCATAATATTTACATACATACACACATTAATATACACCGCTAAAAATATATACATTTATAAATAACGCTAACACTGTTACCTTAAGTTTGATGTAGCACAAAATATCTCTATCAAAATATATTTTTTTATTGTCACACGTATAAATACCTATAATTGTTACTACCTAAGTTGAAAAGTAAGTAAGCGTAAACCGGAAAGTAAATAAATATTCTAAAAGTAAACAAATATATAATCCACGACTAATAAATAATATAACCCAAACGTCATACAACTATAAAGGTGGTATCTTCGCCCCATATGAACGTGTTACCATAATTTTATTACAGGCGAGCACAGGGTACATCTCCCTTTACAGGGCCATAAAATTGTGACATATCCCCCCAATTCTTTATCAACATTTATTTTGATTTGGGAAGCACCAGCTTCCAAATGTTTTAATTTAGAGTAAAAGAATATTGATATAGAAATGAAAAATTGGGCTGTGCTATGAAGGAGTGAATGATGGGAATAGAGTGAACGCTATCCAAGTAAAGCTGGTTCGTGCGTAGTACAGTGGCAGAAAATTTATGAAATCAATGATAATAAAGGTTAATTCCGTTCATACATTCATTTCTCGGTACGTCGACAATCTGAACATATTGAATCGTTCACCCGTCTTTTACGACCGGGGAGACGGCTTTACGAGCAAAATAATTATAAGCGATATGGATCTGTTGCTTGTTGTAATTAATTTAGTAGGTAGTGCAAATTGTAATTCTGTGATTCCGAATAAGTTAATAACGTCAATTGTTACGCGTAAATAATGCTGTTTGGATGAGCGTGATGGTCTTGTCTCATGATGGGATGGTTTTCTGACCTGTAAGTGTCAATGTCTGTCTCTGACTCTTAATTGTTTGCGTCTTAATAAAATCTAAACACTCTTTTCTGTATTGGTTCCTCTTATTATTTGTCCAGACTATTTACTAAGAGGGCTCCTATTTATAAGTCAAACCTAAACTAACCTATGTCGAGATATCTTTATGTTTGTTTAGGATAATGGTCTTATGGATAATATGTAAATTTATGGCTTTGTTTCTAGTCCTAAGTATAGCTCTACATAAAGCTAGCTTTTGTACAAGCTTATATTTCTTCTTCCTAGCGTTTTCCCGGTCTACTACCAGGTCTGTGGGGCGATTTAAGATGACCGACCGTGTGTTGTGTCGGAGTTATTGATTTGTTCAAATCGCTAGGTTAAATAATTCTTATCGCTACCAGCTTAAAGATGACTGTCATTGTAACACTGTTTTTTAAATTTCCGATCTCCTCCGGGTGTAGGAAGGCACGTAGAACAATGGGTTCCGATTAATGTCACTGAGTGATATTAGTTTTGAGATTGTGGAGATTCCTGGGAGGACATCAGACTGCAATCCTTCATCTTAACTTGCTCAACGGCCACGTCCTTCTGCAATCTAAGCGCACCCTGGTATTAAACCGGAAAAACGCTGGGAAGAAGTTATTAAATAGTTTAGAGGGTAAAACGCGCAGATTGTAACGTAAATTTTTTTTTATGTGATCCTAATTGATTTAGCTGCAGGTGTTAACGTAATTTTTTGTAAATTTTAAGTACCATCAAAATCGATACAGTCGTGTCGGAAATTTTCCATAATAAACAGATTGACAGAAAAAAATGCTTAAATTACACATAACCTCTCCTGACAATAACGAACACAACACACAACACTACAATATTCAATTTGGTGCAGTCGTTCGGAAGTTATGCACGTTTTTTTTAATCTATATAAACATACTAACTACTAATGTATATTAGTAGTAATGTATGTATATACATACTAGCTGTACCCTAAGAAGAAGTTCCGGGGTACAGTTAAATCAAGATTAATATTATGTTTATAAAATCACCTTCATAAATAATGCATTATTTAAGAACGAATTTGGTTAGCATAAAAAAGGTTATAGTGAGCCAACCTTGGAAGACATAGGCTGTCGTAGGCTTTTATTTAGAACTTTTAAAGGGGAACAATTTTGTCATATGCGATTTTTTCGTTTTCGCAGCGCACGCAGCGGAAGCTATCAAAAGGGAAAAAAAACCCCGTATTTTTTCCTGTTTCAACAGGCGATTCGCCCTGCATGTTGAACTGCCGACCTCTAGGGCAGCAGTTCTATGCGTCTTTGTCCCTGGTTGCGGACGGGACGCCGTGCACCAAGCCGGGATATCGCGCTATATGTATACAGGGGACCTGCAAAGTAAGTCATAATGTACTCTCTCTTCTAGGTAGCGTCATCCTGGTCTAGTACCAGGGTCCACTTAAGCTGCAAAGGAGAACCACATCATTTCCATCCTAGCGTCATCCCTGTCCCGTTATCAGAATACGCATGGAGTGCAGAGGATGGGGCGATCTATGGGGCGATTGATGATCGACTGCCTGACGTTCTCCCACAATCTCTACAATCTCACGACTAATATCACTTAGGGCAGTTTAGCCAGAAATTCTCGAGCCAAGATACTCAGCAATGAGGGAACGATTAAGAAGAAGAAAAATCTTACAATATTAGAAACAGGACTATTCTAAGCATCCCAAGGATTCACCGTGCTGTTCAGAAATGAACCCAAGCTGTGTTTGGGATTTAATACCCGGGTGTAAGTCCCGAGATTTAATGCTGGACTGGCGCTGAGAGACAACTGAATATCTTTTTTAACAATTTAAATAAAAGGCGAGCCAAAGGTCAGCTGTTCGCGAAGCCCCGGGTGAGGTTCCCTATCGAGGGTTAGTACTCTACAGGTGCCTCCTGTGGGGCTGAGTCTGTGGATATGGTGTGTGGAGGAGTTATGGACCGTGAGTAGGTTGACGCATCCGAACGCCGAAGCGCGCCGTGACATCGTGAGTCGGGGATCACGACTCCGCCGTCGGAACCACTATGTAAAAGGTGTACTCTGTGAATTGGTTCCTATCCTGTCCGGGTCGTTGTCTGTTATTGTTTGACCTTGGATATTGGTCGTTCAGTTGCAGGAGCCGAGAAATAGGGATTGGGGTATCTAATAGCTTTCTCGAAGACCATTCCGAAAGGTATTTACAGTGTTTGCCTATTGTCTGGAGCTCTAAGTCTTATGACAGTCTAGTGGGGACCCGCTGCAAGTACGCATAAAGCGATTCTGGAGGGTCTGGAACATTTTTAGGGGCTTATGTGCAAACACAACATTCGCATAGGACAACAAACCGAACGAAACGCGACAACAACACCATCACTAGACGTAACAGCATTGCCGCCACTTCACGCTGATCTCATGTGAGAAAGGGGTACTGGTACCATTATCCCTAAAGACCATCTGATAAAAACGAACAAGTATTTTGACCTAACCAATGAGCTGACAAAAAAACGGTAACAAAACCAGCTCATACGCGGTAGAGGTGAGAGCGAGGGGTATACCAGCATAATCCCTGTACAACCTGTTAAAAGACCTTGGCTTATCAAGAACTATCATAAATTCATTATTAAAAATGACATCTACAGCCGCACTAGTAGCATCATACCAGATTTGGCTAGGCAGGGGTGGGACACAGGCAGTGAAGGTCACAAGTCCCGGGCACTGCTATGGTTCCTAACCCTGCAACGCGATGGACCCGGCATCCGCACGGTGAATCCGTGGAATGCTAAGAAATTCGTCTCAAAGTAACATCTGAGACTAATTTAGAGTTTTAATTATTTACAGTAAAATAGGAAACTTATAAATAATGCGTTATTAGTTGAGTCCGATACAATTTAAGGCAATTCATTTACTTTTATATTTATTTAGATAGCTTAAAGAGACAAATTTCTTAGCATTCCATGGGCTCATCGTGCGGATGCCGGGTCCATCGCGTTGCAGAGGAAGAAACTATAGCAATGGCCAAAACTTTTAACCCAGGTGTAGATTTAAGAGCGCGCTCTTTTTATTGAACACTAACATTCACCTTCACTGCCAGTGTTCCCTCCCCTGCCATAGTGTTTGGCTGTGGATTTCTGTAAGGCGGAGGCAATTCTTCAGGCTTGATTTGAAATAGTTTTTTATATGATCAGGGAACAATGAGGTGACGTTTCACTTTATTTCGACAAGAAATTACTATGGGAGAGCCCAGGTTATATACCTGGACCTTATAGGGCCTTGATGGGGCAATCCCAATCGGGAAATACCTATACGGGACGAATTAAAGCCACTTTGGGGAATCCAATGCAAAAAATTATAACCGATAGGCAGTTTTTTCCAATAAGGTTCCAAGAGAGGCCTAAGTGAGAAATACCAACGTGCAAATAAGAATTTCTAGACGTTTCCCTTTGGGTCCCGAGAGGAACCTCTAAAACCCGAAACTCTTCCTCATCTTCTCCTTGTTTTAAAGTTTCCAAAGTCGTAGAATTGAAACGCCATAGTATCTGTGTGTAATAAGTCACCCCTAACTTGTTTTGTCTCATAAATAAGCTCATTTTATTTAAATTATGCATATTTGAACCTATATTATTCTGAAAATTCCATTATTTTAGGTTAGCCCTTTATAGTGATGTTGACTCGAGTTACGTTTAAATCGAGTTGACTCGAGTAAATTCTTTCTAACTCGAGTTGGTTTGCTGCAGTAAATAAAGTGCGTGTATTTGGTTGATGCACTCAGTTTATTCCATTCTTATGTGTTCGCTGCGATTGTTTTGTGTGTACTATATTTATTAAGCTACCGACAGTTACTAGTACTATCTACGGACATTTAAAGTTACTTAAATGCAGATTTAAATTTAACTTTGAAGTGCCCACTTGTTGTTAATTTTTATACACTTTACAGTAAAAAAAAAATATTTTATACAACAATGAACAATATAATAATACTAAACAATTCCTATTTTAGTTAAATTGTATTTATATTCATTAATTAGAATTTTCTCAATTACTACTATTTAGGAACAAGAGTTTGCCGATGACTTTATTCGTGAGAATTCAGCGATTTTGTTAAATTTTAAGGGTTTTAATATTTAGTGCTGACCGTAATTATTTTTCTAAAATTATGCTTTGTAAAATCAGCTCTTTGCCATTACGAGTCTTATTAAAATCGCCTAAGTTATTTCTGAGATTACCCGGAACAAAATTTATAACTTTTCTTTTTTTATAGGTATCGTATATATAGCACATAAAACCATTAAAAAAAACTCAATATTATTTATATGTATAAATCTGTTCTCTTTTTTAATTACATATTGCGTAACAGGGTCGTTAATTGGGTAAAAACAAGAACTCGAGTTACACGGATTTTAACTCGGTTGAAGTCGAGTCGAACTTTATCTCGAGTTGGCACATCTATAGCCCCTAATTGTATAGACATAGAGAGAGATAGGTAAAAAAATGTCTATATAGATATCGATATTTTCTCAGAAAATAATCGATGTATATCGTCAATATAGATAATCTGGAAAACTCGATGTTCGGTATTTATTTCCAAATATTAAATTCGATATTTTAAAGACCTTTATATCCTCGATGAGCGCTTCGTTAACATACATATGGATTGCTCATTGCTCCGCGTAGTTGTATGCACAGTACCGCCTTCGTACGTACCTTTTTTTCAATAAACGCGTATCTGGTAGTTCAAAGTGTTTGGACATTTTTGTACTTGAAGACTAAAAATTTCTACTAAACTTGCGCATCACATCCACCCTTTTTTGGTAAATAGACCAAGAATGGTTTTATGTAAATGGAATGCACTATTTTTGGGACTGTTTCTTACATGGACAATTTTCTGAATATCCGGCTCGTTTTGACAATTTTTATACCTACCATATAAACAATACTACTATGGGTAATATATATATATTTTATTTTATATATTAGATGGTAATTAAAAAGCTACAAATAATAGTAATCATCATTAGTTTTGCTACCTGTGGATTATAAACTCTTAAAAATCTTATAATGCCTTTCGTATTCACTATAACAAAGCTTTCTGGGCGCTGTCGAGGTTCCAGGTTTTGTAGTGCATCAGGGATGTTGACGGAGCCGTATAGACTGTTGTTATGCCATCATACGTAAGAGATTCGGGTACCTGCTGTACAGATTAAGGGGTATAAACACCAACAGCATCATGACGATGATTGAGTTTACGCCACACGCTAGCAGGCTGGATTCCATATATGTGGGTCATTACTGTGCATTTCCAGCGGATCAGCGCGGCAATCATGCACGTAATGAGTAACATAAGTTTTATAGTAAGGACTAAAATAGAAAATAAGTTATTTATGTAGTCACTAACAAAATGTATGAGCCATTTATTGCTTTAATAAATAATTATTATAACGTTTTTAAAATTGGAATGACAGCTTACTGAATGCAACATTTTATAGCACGATTTATTTACAGCATAGTTATTTAAGTACAGCGATTATAATTCGCACATGGAAAAATGATATCAGATATAACGACATCATGTTGGTTAAGAATTAAGAGTAATTTCAAGTCGTAAAGTTCGACACAGATCTTAATGAGGCTGATGGTCGCAGGTTATCGCTTCTTATCTTATGTTTAAAAATATTCGTGACACAGTATATCGACTTATAGCCCAGTAACATTTTAACCAATAAGTTTATACTATTAATTTTGTCGTTGTAAATGAAACAGTGTGGTGTGCAAAAAGATGTGACCAAATCTTCTTCTTATTCGCTTACTCTTGGCAGAATGGTAGCACCCCCATGGAGCACCATGAAGATGCACCGCATTTGTTGAGAGAAACTTCCATATGCTCCTATTGGCAGCTTGACGCGAGCATTCTGTAACTGGTCCTTTCAGCACGGTCTTTATAAGATCTGTCCATCTAGTTGGAGGTCGTCCACGTGGACGCTCTTGCCCTCTATTTTACCTTGGACTACCAGGAGGTCTGTCGAGGCTTCTTTGCGAGAGATGTGACCGAAGAATTGTAATATTCGTAATTGTACAGTCAACGAAAGCCTTTGCGTAATGCCGGAGCCAGACATAACTCAAAGTGTTTGTACATTTTTGTCACACTCTATGATAATTTGAAATGAAACTATGTCTGGCTGCAGCATTACATGAAGTTCCCGCAGAATGGATACGTTAATGTGATGCGCTGTCCAACTTATTTTTAATAGACGTCTCCAGCACCACATTTGCGGGGCGTCATTTTTTCTTCGGTCTTGTAGTCGCAAGGTCCACGTTTCCGAGCCATATAGAAAAATTATGAAGACAAGGCA
>JANCMC010018178.1:889504-920356 GCA_024363005.1 Charaxes varanes
CTTACTCGTGTAAGGAATCCTTACTACTACGTATCCTTACTTACTCGTGCAAAGAATCCTTACTTCTACGTATCCTTACTTACTGGTGCAAGGAATCCTCACTACTACGTATCCTTACTTACTCGTGCAAGGAATCTTTACTACAACTTATCCTTACTTACTCGTTCTTCTTATATTTTTAGCTAAAGTTAACAGGAAGGTAAGAAATCAGGAAGTCTATTTTACTTACCTACCCTGTAACTAACATATAATGTAATTTACAGAGTATGAATACCTCATAAATAATCCTGTACGTCATAAAAGTAGAGGCAGGAGGATTCCTGATTGCGAAGCGGTGCTTGGTAGTTTTGGAGACCGAATGGGGCCTTTCGTAGCACCGGAAGCGAGCCAAGGTACTTTTTCATCTTTACTTAATATTATAACCGTGAAAGTAATTTTGTTTGTTACTTTTTTACGCCTAAACCACTGAACCAACGGCTACATCGGCCTCTGCAAAACGATGGATCCGGCTCCCGCTCAGTGAATCCATAGAATGCTAAGAAATTCGCCTCATACACATTTACACCGTTTGTAACGTTGAGATAAAATTATCTATCTTACTGAATATATAAATATATAAGTATGACATATATAACAAAAAAAACACAATTTTCATCATTTTTGTCTTATTCAGGAACAAATCTCAGGAATGAAGATCTGTTGTAAAACCAATATCCGATGTATGTTAGTATCAAAGATGTTTTTGAAAGATATAACTCTTGTTTTAGACTTGTCTTATAAGTTCATCAAAATAACCAACGTGAAGAGGAACCTGTTGCTTCTGCAGCACTACACATTCGCGCAAACCACCTCTGACCCCAGGTACTGGAACTGTAGCCGGAAGTGTAGGAAGTGTCCGGCCAAGGTGCGGTTTAACTCCGCTGGAAACATCGTGTTTCACAACCTACATCACAATCATGCACCACCTTTGTTCTACCAGAAGGACGACGGAGAGTTCGTAAGGGTCAGATAAAAGTCCACCATAAACAATGGCAATATAAATTATAATTGTATGAAAAAAAACAGTAAGTAGGGTTTCGCCCTAATGGAGCGCGAATGTACGATGCGGGCGAACTAATTTCATACGAACGTGTGATCAAACATATTGATGTCTCAGAAGTGTCCTAATTGAGGTTCGCTCGTCCACATCGTCTTCAATTAGGACACTTCTTAGACATCAATATGTTTGACCGCAAATTAGCACGAACTTAGGTCGCTCGCATCGTGCATTCACATTTTATTAGGACAAAGTCTGTGTTAGTGCAAAGCTTCAGAGTCGATCATATTATTCAAAAGTAGACTTTATTCAAATTCTTCTACGAGGAAAACTCTCAATTTCCCTTTGAGTGGTTTTAAAAATGATACTTATGTATTTGATAAATAAGGTCTATCAATTGTATAAATAAATCTAAGTAGAGTTAAGGTTATATTGATTATATTAATAAGTCATTGTCGCAATATACCTTTTTGCTTTGATTAATACTTTTCGTGTGATCTAGTCAGATTAGTCAACTATGCATATTAGTTACCCTAAAGTCAAACTGTATTTTGGGATCCATGATATTATAGTACTAGTCAATGTTACATCTTATACAGAGTGGTGATGCGTCGCCACGCGCCCCACTCAGCTCGGCAACTCCTGAGAACGAGAGATATCTCGTCGAACTATGCTCTTATACCTATAGTGTAACATGTTATTACTACTTCTGTCACATTTAATTTATTATTTTCAACTGACTTCAAAGAAGGAGGAGGTTCCCAATCCGGCTGAATTTTTTAAAATGTTTCTTTCCCCAGAACATTCGATTGAGTGAAACGATTTTGATGATTCTATTTTTATTTGAAAACTGGTGCTTTCCATGTGGTCCCATGTCAATTTGGGCTTGTTCTGACAATTTGAATTCGATTTTTTTGGGGAAATTTTAATAATATTTTATGTGTTATCATCAGATATGACGATACGAAATCCATGCCTTTGGTACATACCCAAAGGCAATACTTGCTCTGTATAGCCTGCATAAATGTGGAGTAATTATTTCAGCTCCTGCTTGTAGTAGAATGGGATAGATTTGATCAGGTCCTGGTGCCTTTTGGGGCTGGAACGTATTTAGTGCCCATTTTATTCTATCCGCATTTACCACCCTTCTAGCAACGTCCCAGTCGCATTTATTGGTCCTTATTTCTAGTAGTTCAGCATCAATTGGTTCCGTGTCGTGCTGCTCCACTATTTTGCAGCCCGGGAAGTGGGTCTGGTACATGATAGTCAGTGTATCCTTTCCTTCTTCCGTCAGCTTGCCCTCGTCATTCCTTATTGTCGTTAGTGGATTGACCTTTGTTTTTGCTAATGCCCTTGTGAGTCTCATGCACTCCGGAAGACTGGAGATGTCTTCACAGTGCTTCCTCCAGGCCCTGCGTTTTACCCTTCGCACCGCCAGATTGTATTTTGTCAGTGCCTGTCTATAGTCAGTGAAGTCCTTCCGAGCTTTGCATTGATTAAAGACCCGGCGGGTCTCCCGCCTCAGCTTGTATTCCTAATAATAACGGGGATGGGAACGGGAACGGAAACGGGAACGGTAAGGGCGACGGGGATAGTGAAGGATAATAGAATGTAGTTAATAGTAAGTAACTTAAAAAATCAGCCATACATAAATTCCTTTTATAACTTAGAAGAACATTTTAACACAGTGTAACTAGTAAAATGATTTCGCTAACTTTTAATTGCGCGAAAAATTAAATAAATAATAAATAAAAAAAAATATTTTCAAAAATGTTTACACACTGCATTAATTTTACTAATAGCTTCTTAATATCTCGAAAGTTTTACATCGTCCTAGCTAGGTTAAGGATTTACCTGTGTCAAGGATGATCTGCCAATTATTAAAATATATAAAAAAATATTCCTAATAATAACGGGGATGGGAACGGGAACGGAAACGGGAACGGTAAGGGCGACGGGGATAGTGAAGGATAATAGAATGTAGTTAATAGTAAGTAACTTAAAAAATCAGCCATACATAAATTCCTTTTATAACTTAGAAGAACATTTTAACACAGTGTAACTAGTAAAATGATCTCCCTAAGTGACAGGACAAATCCTCTTATCCTGCTACGAAAAGGATTATCCTTAAGAGCTTGTAAGCAGCTTAAGGAGTCAGTCAGTACAATAGCTTCTTTAATGTTATGGGATTCTATAAAACTAATCGCTTCTAATACGGCTACAGATTCTCCAGTAAAAACAGAAGTTTCCGGAGGACATTTGTATTGGAGTGAGGTTTTATATTTTGGGATCCAACACGCTGCACCAACACATCCATTTCTAGTTAATTTCGAAGCATCAGTAAATACTGTGAGATAACCCGACCAATTACTATTAATAAGTTCGTTAAATTTATTGTTGGCTTCAGTTACATTTTTATTGAGACCTATACTAGTTAGGATTGATGAGCTATGAGTCAGTCCTTCAAAAGCTATTTCGAATGGGGGAAGTCTGGGTGAGGAATGAATTGGATGAGGAAGGCTAATAAATTTGCGAAAGCTTTTCAAAAGGCAAGTCGGGGCTTGATTAGAATTTAAATTTGAGTTTAAAAACTGAAGACTATCCAGGATAGGATGAGAGGAAATTTGTAAAACTTTACAAACAAAGCACATATTAATAAAAATCACAGATGACAGATTTATACCAAGTATTTCATCAAACGTTTTCTTGATTGAACTTGTATTGTGATTGAAGTTCCCCTTTGAAGTAGGAGCTAAGCAGGTTATTGGCAATTTGCTGTTATTATGCAAAAGCTGAACGTGCTTTGGTCACGACTAAAGCTGACTAGTAATCTTCAGAATTCACTGAAGCTGCTTTGTCGATATAAGTCAACAAAGCAAACTCCTTCATAATGACAGCAAATTTCCACAATATTATTATAACATTTTGCGTCTTATATCTTTGTATACAATACGTATTTTCTGCTAAACGCATTATTATCGCTTTTCGCCTTACGATGAGCTCACACTATTGAGACTGAAATTTGGTTACATTGTGTACTATCTCTAGATACATATGATCGTCCACATTATATAGACAGTAAAAGTTACTGCTAACATATAAAATGAGTGCTTCATTCTGCTCTGTACCGAGTAATTAACAACTAAGCACATAAAACGGTTTTATCATGCAGAGTGCTTCTAACAGTAAAAGTTACTTAGTAGAGAAAGCAGCAAGAAACTCGTTAGCCACTCTTTTAAAAATAGTTCTTACAAAATTGAGTTTAAATTACACTTTTGCATGTTAACTATTAAACTGGAGCATCTCAATTCCGAGCAGTTTTATCTTTAATGTAGTCTTCGACTGTATATCGTATCGAGAAGAATATTTGTAACATAGATTTCAGAATATAACAGAAAAATTACTTATAAAACAGTTTCTTTCTAAAAATAAACAATCACTTCATAAAAGCTCAGAGGAATAGGGAAAATGAAATTGTTTTAAATTAATAGTAAATGAAAATTATAAGCGTAAATAGTTGTATCAAAAATTTCCTATTAGAAATTTTCTGATATATTCTGGGTTCGTTTCATTTCCTACTGGCTTTTGCCAGCGGCTTAGATCGCGTTAATTCAATTGTCTATCCTTCGGAACCTGGTATCGGCTAGTTCATTAATGAAACCAATTACTAAACATCCTAACTATTGTAATCGTAATCCTAAATAATAATTAGGGAATATTACAAGATTATTAACATTATGAATATGACATTTTTGCTACTTTATTCTCAAGGGACTTAAAAAATATATGTCGAACCGCGTAATTTCTTACAATGAGGTTTGTTGTAAAGAGGTTAAATTGTACTACGATTCGTTTTAATAAGGTAAACGTATCTGAATCCGTCAAAAAAATATTGACCATTGTACAATTAAATAAGAATTATTGATAGGATACGTTATGTAAAGGTTATAGGTTTCTATCTGTATTCTACATTATTTAGAAAACGGATGCGATAAATATATTCGTAAGGTAACGCTATATTTTGCATTGTTCCAAGAAATTTTGAAAAAATCATTAAATCGAAGAAATCGTTAAATTGAGTATCGTTATTTCAAGGGTTCACTGTGTTTGTATTCTTGTATTAGTTTTTTTGGTTAGTTATTAAGCTTATAATTTACCTTGCGTAAATCCACAATTTAATTAGTATCATTTGCTCCAGGGTTGAAGAGTTGGCTTACAACACATGGTTAGAAAATCTTAAGAAACATACCATCTTGTACATCTTTAACTTCAAATCGGATTTTGGTGACAGTGTTTTTAATATCAAGCAATGTAAGTATTTTACATTCATAGAATTATCAAACATTTAACTGACGCACACAATTTTAACTATCGTGCATGTATTGGTAACGTGCAAAATAACAAAATACTGTTATTTCGAAATCACAGAAAAAGAGCATACAAGAGTGATTAACAAAATTTACATGCTTTATAATTTATCCGAATACAAAACTGCAAGAGCTCACTTACGCATTCACAAAGCGAAAATTTTCGGACCATTCAGACTGGGGATAATGTGATGCGTCTAATGCAGGGTTGCAACGCATTTATTAACAATTAAAGGTCCTTTATAACTACGTGATTTCTTCAATATGGCTTTTTTCATTGTCACTTTAACATTTCATTAATCAATTCAATATCAACTTAGCAACAATAATTTTAAGTTACATTTGTTCCTGTAAACAGTTTTACTAATAAATTTTCATTTTTTTTAAAAAACAAAAAAAAAATGGCCATGTAAGAATTATATTATTCTTCTTCTATACTTTGAGAGTCTTTGATAGTCCTAAAAACGGTCGAAAAAGAAGTTTTTCTTGAATAAAAAACAATCTACCAATAAATAGAATTTACTAATTTATGCGGATACATATTTTTAACTTGTATTTCTTTAGCAACATACAAATTTATATGTAATTTAAGAATTTGACAATTTTCTTAACATTTTTACTTTACTTATTTTAAGCGGTTTTATAATCTTCCCTTTGAAAGTTTTTATAATGTCCCTTCGTTCTTCGGACAGAGGATGACCAGAGCATGAGCAAATATTGACAGACATGATTAGGGTGACCACGTTTTTAGTCAAGGAATTTTCATCTACACGTAATTATTTAAAAAAAAATCATATTTAACAGTCAGTATATGTAATCAATTTTTAATTACATATATTAAAATTCACTCCATATCAATTACCTTTGGTAGATCTGTCTTTAATCGACAATTAAGTCTAATGACCGCGGACTTGAGAATAGTACTATGAATATTTTTCACTCTTATTTATTACCAAAATATAAATTTGTAGGATATTAATAACTAATATAGAAATTTAGCGATAACAATTTTTTAATAAATTAGATATTTTAATTACTTTTTACTAACTTTTTCATCAACACGTAAAATATATATATTGAGTTCGTTTTTAAAGTCGCTTAAAAAGAAACAAAATTGAATTTCGATTGAGTATTGTTCAAGAAAAAAAAAGAGCTAAAAAGACGATCAGTTTTTTTCCCAAAAAAATGTTTGAAGACGTTAAATTGAGAACAAATAGAATGTTGTAATTATATGATAATGTATAATATTACATTGGTGTGAAATGCGATATGCTCTCCGTGTAAGCGAGTCATGATTGATGATTCCTTAATCAAAAAGGTCGCTGACCTCACTCCATATAATGTGAAGATAGCTTATGACTTCATCTGCTTTAAATATATTATTAGACACCCGCTATACTTTATCGAGACTCATTAAACATGTTATTGGCCGAAATTAATTTTGTTTTATCGATTATCGAGCAAATTTCCATAAAAATCTGATCAACTTTGAGACTATCCAATCTACACAAATTAATAAAATAGAAAAGGTTATTTGTAGCGTCGTGTATACGTATACATGTATACGTGACAAAAAAAATCGAAACAGTATTGTTTGTCTGTCTGTTTGTTAGAGTTGTTGACCTTAGAAACTGATAAAAATCTAAAGTGGTAACATATTGTTTTTTGTTATTCAGTTTAAAGAACACGAAACAGGCTTTAATTTGATACCCAAGGAGGCGGGGAGGGGGCTGTTAAAAATCGTTAAATTTGTGTCACGTAATTTATGGATGACCCCCTAAGGAGATTTTAATTATGGTTTTTTTTCTTAGAAGGTCTAATTTTTTGAGACATTTTAGCAAAATTAGTAGTTATTATTCTTTATTATTTCTAGATTTTTCTTTATGATAATTATTATTCGTCGTTCATGTTTGAGTCGTGTAGATATAATATTTTTAACCGTCTCGAAAAAAGATACTCAATTCGAATGTGGATTTTTAAATATTTTTTATGTTTGTTACCTCAGAACTTCTGACTGGGCGAACCGATTTTGATGATTCTTATTTTATTTGAAAGCTATTGCTTTCCGTGTTATTCCATACAAATTCAGTCCAGATTTGACATTGGCATGCATTAGAAAACCTTGAGCTCGAAATAATACTAAAAACTTTTTAAAATGTACTCTAATAGAAGGTTCATTCAAAACTACGCCCGGTTTTGACCTCAAAAATTGTTTAACTTCGTAATAAAACCTACTGCCAATATAATTTCATAAAGACTTGACGCTAGACTCATAATAGACTCTACAGATCCAGTATTTGTCTGATATACAAGGCAATCTCGGTTAAGACAGTTTACCTGAATGTAAGTGACTATGCCCTTGGAAAATTAATTTACCAAAGGGCTCGAAAACGAATGTACATCGGGAATAATCATTATGCCCTTGTCTTGAATCGGATCTGTGCGAAAGTAACTAATCTGGCATCTAATTTTACAAATATATAAACAGAGTAAATATGAGCGATGACAGATTTTATCAAACAATAAAAGTAACGACGGGTCAGAATGGTGTCAGTTACACAAATACTCGAACCAATGAAGCCACGGTGGTATTCCACACATCTCATCAGACAATTGACAGCGAGCACTCACAAGTCAGGTGATGGCGTGGAGTCAATTGGGACTCCCACGCGGTGACCTCACCACCTTACCTAACGCGCAACACAACACAAAAATACACCACTTTTTATAGAAAAATTGTATCATTGTGTTAGTCATGCGCCTTTTTAATTGCGCCTTGTGCTGGGAAATAGTAGGTCGATATAGTAATTGTGTTAGGTTTTTTGCGATTCATTGCTATAAACACTCGTACATACATATTTTTTTTAGCTGACCCTTTTAAACCTTATTTTGAAAATCTATATATGTATAAGCGAAAGGTCACCTCTCACGAAATTTGTACATTAAACTAGCTGTTACCCACGACTTCGTCCGTGTAAAATTACATATAGCCTTCCTCGATAAATGGGCTACCTAACAAAGAAAGAATTTTTGAAATCAGTCCAGTAGTTCCTGATATTAGCGCGTTCATGCAAACAAACATGTCCTTCAGTTTTATATGTTAGTATAAATACATAGGCAATTTGGTAAATTATTTACTTTAAAGTTTACATTCCGTTAACTACGGATTTTATGATAGGGCCAGATTAAGGAAGTGTGAAAGCTTTAGCAAGTTAAATTTTACGCAGACGAAGTCGCGGGAAGCATGTAGTATATTATATTTTTACTTTATTGGAGCGGAGAGTAAATGAAAATTTAAGACATTCCTAAAGCTATCTAGTACATTTATAAGTGTTTAAAGACTAACTGACGTTAATATCTTTAACGATATTAATACATAATATGTAAAAGGATACGTTTTCCCATATCAGCTTTTCTGTCTGATAACTCAACGTCAATTGATCTTGTCAATGGGTATGTTCTAGGCAGAGATCCAAATAACGTAGCGTACGATCATTCTCTACACTAGTGCCAACTCATCTATATATTAATATGTGAAGCAAAAACTTTGGTTACGAAAATTACTCGGACGGAGGAGTATGAAATTTGGCACAGTTAAAGTTTATATAGAGGGGGGTGTGCGAATGATAATATTTTCATAAAACATGCATTATAAATGTAATTAATTATTAAAATAAAAACTCACGCACACCAATGCTAAACGATTTATTCACACACGTGTACGTTTCATTATTGGACTGACAACCGAATATATTAAACTAATTGTCAAAAAGAATAGATGTCATTGTACTATGAATTAAAATCGTAGCTTTAAATTAACTATATCGTACACAAATCTAAAGATTTCGCCGTATTTTGAGCTCCTGGCGGTCTTTAGTGTTCGTAACTTCATTCTTTGTTTTTGCTCGATGGGTTTATACTCGTAGCTCAAAGGGACAAAGATGGGAAGTTAAATGTAATACTCTACTTTTGATCTCTCGACTCCACTAGGTAATTATTGCGCCTATTCCTAACAGAGGTTTAGTGAACAGACACAACATAGTGATCTATATACATACATATATACATAAATCAATCGTTGTTCATTAGACTCGCTAAAATTCGAAAACCGCTGAACGGATTTAAATTCTGTTACTTTGTTTCATTACGCCTATTTTATGGGGGATTTCAAAGAAAGGAAAAATTAAAAGATTTATAAATATAAAAAAATACAGATTTGGTCCCTATTTCAGATTACTCCAAATAGATAACGTTTATACTTGACCTTTTGACTTTCGTGCTTTGTAGTTTTTTCATAAAACATTCGGCCAGTATCACGTTTTATGGAAAGGACATTGGTTAAGACTAAATAGCAGATAGACTAAAATTTGGGCCAGATAACATCCGCCTCAGTCCGCTAAAAATAATGTAAGTGATAATACCACTAAAATCTTTAATTCATAATCTCAAGTCTAAATATTCTAGTTACTTCTTGTTTTAGAACATTATGCTAAATTTCAACAGACTTTCGCTGAGCTGTTGGATTGAGACCTGAATGAATATCAAATTTTGAATATGAAATCGATTCTTGCACCTTTCGCGGCAGATAAGGGTTTGGTCGTACAAACGAAACGTGGAACTTCGAATTCCACGGTAGACTTGATTATGCATGCGTAGGAGCAAGGACCGAACCTAAAACAGTTAGGGACTTCCTTGAGTCGTCGTTTCGTACACTTTCTTTGGATAGTTCTATTGGTATACTTGACTAGTTTCATTTAATATATAGGTAACTTATTTTACACTAAACGATTTTGTTTTAAAATATACTGGGAATGCTTCTAAGGTACGCCTTATTTATCCGTCAGCTAAGCGTCAAGTTTCTGCTAGGATTGGCGGTGACAATAACTCATCAAGATCTTAAATAGAATCGAATGTATTATAGAGTTAAGTACACCCTTTCTACTGTCGAGCTATTTAACATATATAATTTTTTTAAACGTATATGTTATGGCATAATATATATTATAGCTCGGTGAAATGTTTATCAATGATATTCTTTGAATATAAAATTAATGTTTGCAATTTCAGATTTACGAGAAACTATTTAGATAGGTAGAGTTAATTTTTAAAATTAAAGGAATATTTTGGGCTAGTAAGGCCTTTTTAAGTTTACCTTGAAGGGATAAGACGGCGGGGTCGCGATTTGGACTAACTTGTCTTACGGATTTCAATCTGTTCTTCAACTGTCCTATTACTCTTGTATTTTGAGCTCAACCTTTTGTTATTTTTCTTGTTGCAGGAGGCTTAGAAGGCAAATACAGGGTCGCGGCCCCTGAGCTCATGCAGGACACATTCATGAGCGACTCCGAGGACGAAGGCGGTAAGCTTTTGACTCTTATTATTAAATCATCATTTATAGACACAGCCTTATCTGTCAGTTGACCCCTTTTTAATAGTTTCTTACTCGTACTTATATATCTCCCGACTAAATATCATCAGTTCTCTCTCGAAATCGAGGCAAAATCTGAGACGTTCACCTTAAGAGCTGTCTTAATAAAAACCATACTGATATTATAAATGTAAAATGAACTCTGCTAAGTAAACCGTTGAAAGTTTGTATGAAAATAGAAGAATGAAATTGGAGGGCGGTTTAAAGCTAGTGTAAAATAAAAAACGTATCCGACAGGGGAAGTGGAGTGTCCCATCCAACAGCAGCAGCAGTACCGCTACATGAACAGCGAGGCGGGCACCCTCAACCGCGCGCGGCCGCTGGAGGACAGCGTCACTGATGGACACCTGTGGCCCAGCAACAACGACAGCCGCGTCGCCACCATCGAGCGCCAGCCGCTCGACATCGGGTGACTATTGTTTGCAATGGTTTATATATGTATAACAAGGGGCAAACCAGATGGTTCTCCTGAGTGACAACTGCACTACCCGAAGGCTCACAAAAATTTGACAGCCTTTGAGGGGGTTAGGCCACCGGGATCTCCTACAAGCTGAACGAAAGGCGTCAACTATAGGTACTATCATTTAATGCAACAGCGTTACTGCCGCTTCACGGCTATCTTGTGTGAGAAAGAGGTACAGAAGGCATAGCACGAACTTTTCGAACCGAAGAAAATGGACTAGTTGACTTTACTGAGGATGAAAATGTTCGCGCTAGGCCCACAGCGGACCCTTCTTAGCCTCAACGGGGGTCGGATTAGCATTATTTGAAGCGTGACACGATTAAGACTTGCCTCCTGTGGGCCTAGCATGAACATTTTCATTTTATGTAAAGTCGAGTCGTCGAACGTAATGAGATTATCGGAATGCAAAACGTTTTAGTACAGGGAACAAGCATAATTTTATTTTTTATACAATAGCTATTCCTTAGCTAGATTTAAGAAGAATTTAAAGCGTACTCATTTCGCAAAAGCCGGCAACGCTTCTGCGGTCACTTAAGAGAACCGCCTGCTCGTTTGCCCCTTGTCATATATATAAAAAAAAGCGATGTCTATAAATTTCAATGTTCTTTTTTAACCGACTTAATTTGTTGTATTTATTTTTGCTCGGAAAAACTTATTTTCTATCTTTGGATGAATTATATCGTTTGCCGTTTTTCGTAATAAAGTAAGTACTATAAACAATATAATTTTTTTATATTTAATTTAATTTAATATTGTTTGTATCACCGTTTTAGTGACTATTTATTTCTTCTTCTTCCTAGCTTTATACTAGTTTAGGGCCACGGTCCGCTTAGATTGTAGAGGATGTGACTGTTGGGCGAGTAGACCATAATATCCAGAAATGTTCTTAACAGCGTGGCATTACGAGCAATTAGTGAGTTAGCAGACACTCGCGAATTTGGCTTATTTATACTTCTATATAAAGCTGAAGAGTATGTTTGTTTGCTTGAACGCGCTAATCTCAGGAACTACTGATGCGATGTGCAAAATTCTCTCGGTGTTATATAGCCCATTTATTGAGGAAGGCTATAGGCTCTATATTACGCTTAAAATTGAGTCTATTTTTTACCTAATTTTATGCGGACGAAGTCACTGGTACAGCTAGTGAAAAATATACCAAAAAGCCGTTCATATAAAATATACAAAATAAGCTGTTGTGTGGCTTTGTCAAACCCAATTTGTTAACATACATTTTATTGAGGGTTTGGTTTTCGTCCATGAAACATACACATTATGAAGGCTAGAAGGTCGCGTTTTTTTTTTTCTTTCTGTCTGTTATTGTGAGTCTGAATGGTGTAGAGTCACACTTAGCTCAGAGATGGGCTTTAAGTATTTTTTAATTCGAATAGGACAACGTTTGTTAGAGACAATAAAGAAAAAAGTCTATACTAAAATTTCTTGCCCTGTTACAGATATTTTAAATTGCAAATGGAACTGTACGATAAAGTTAGCACTAAAAAAAGGGAATGTGGAGGACATATTTTTATGTAACAGCCCTGTACTCATATTCGCAAATAAATAAATTATGAATTATGAATTAATCTATTCAAATACCCAATTTTGTAATACACAAATCAAGCCTCTTCATTTGATACTCCACTCGTGTGTATTCGCTTCCTATCGATTATTTGAGTTCCTCACTTTCATCCCCCACAATTTTTAAATGGCTCAACCGATTTTCATGAAACTGTCTAAGAACACTCGCACATAAGTCACCTTAAATACAAAAAATAACTAAATTGAAATAACTTTATCCCTTCGGGTGCTATGATGTCACAGACAGACACACACACATACAGACATAGACGTCATACTTATAACACTTCTCTTTTTCCGTCGAGAGTTAAAAATAAACTCTCTCTCTGTAATACAATAATATAATAATAATAAGCGAAGCGGTCTTATAGCGAAGAGCTTTAACAAACACCTTAAAAAGCCCTCGCTGGATTGTTGGGTCAAGAGTCGGATACAGAAGGCGGTATTGCTTGAGACGGCACGTATTGTGAGGAAGTTTCTCAATCTTATTGTATAAAAATATGAGAAATAGATAAATTATACATAGCAATTAGTAAAATCTCGGTTTTAATTGAATTCGTAAAAAAGATTTGGTCTCTTATAAAATTAATTTTAAAAGATTTCAATTAATAGTATAGTATGAAAAATATATTTAGGAGATTAATAATCATATATTTTTAGTCACAATTGTATTTTTCAATTACATATATTATATCATGTGAATTTTATTTTTAAATAAATATTATATCATAATTATTATAAGTATTAGGTGTTAATAAATATATAACAAAAACACAGAGCCAATTAACTAACTAAATTATTTTTCAAATAGGTTAATAAAAAGTTATTATGTACTTTATGTCAGATTTAACAAATTTTATGTATATATTAAAAAAATAATATGTTTGCAAGTTACTTTAAATATATATTTTTAACTATATTAAACATAACAAATAAAACTCACCGTATTTATATAACACACCGACGTCCTCCTAAGTTAGTCCTTAAAAGTACCACAACAAACTAAGAGCGAACTAATTAAAGTCAAGAAACGTCACAACTGACACCAGATTTTGTAGGGACTCGTCTACGTTTTCAGTGGCTTCCATTTCAGCGAATCTATCTCCGAGCATCCTCTGGAACCATTTTGAATACTGAATAGATATTGAAAATACTGTAATAGTGGCAACTTGGGTTTAGCTTTGTCCACATTTGGTAAAATGTTAACTAACTTATACCCCGCTTTTACCAAACACAGTCACTGTCACTGTCACTACCAGCAAGGTGAATAACTTAAAAAAAAAGATGAATAACTTTTTTTAAAAAGGGATAAATAACTTTTTAAAAAAGGATGAATAACTTTTTTTTTAAAAGGATGAATAACTTTTTTAAAAAAAGGATGAATAACTTTTTTAAAAAAAGGATGAATAACTTCTTTTAAAAAAAGGATGAATAACTTTATCGTCTTGAATTTTTATTTTTAATATAGAAGTAATTGTGTCTTAATCTAATAACTGAAACACTATCGGTAAAACTTCCACGCCATTATTAAACATAAAATTGAATTTTCCTCTACAACATCAAACTTTTGATGGATCGCACCTAACGCTGAATAATAAGAACATCGTCAGATTCATCTGACTCAAGACAACGGTCTGTTGATTCAGTGAATGATACAGATATTAATGCTGCAACTACATCAACATTGGTTAAGAAAGGTAATGTGGTTTCTTGTTTTTCTGATGTTGTTTGTCGTGCTTTGTTGGCCACAGCTCTGATAAAGGCGGAATCTATAACTGGTTCTGCTATTGTTTTAAGAGCTTTGTTAGACCAGGGCTCTCAAGCTTCTTTTATAACGGAGTCAGCGGTACAATTATTACGTTTAAAGAAGATTCCAATAAAGGCAGATATTTCAAGATTAGGCGACGAAAGTGTTAATTTACCTTGTAAATACATGGTGTCGATTAAAATTCGGTCACGATTGGAATCTGAATATGTAACTGAAATTAAAGCGTATGTGTTACAAAGACTGACCTCATTTCTTCCAGTAAAGAAGATTGTTCATGTGCAATCAGTAGTTCCTGATGTAGAGTTGGCTGACCCATCATTTGGCACGCCAAATAAGATTGATTTGGTTTTAGGTGCAGGGGTATATTCTCAGATATTATTGAACGGTTTGATCAAAATCCTCGTTCGCCAATGTTATAAATTAAACCATGTATTTCTCAGTCCATCTTTTTATTCCGAATGACAACGTCATTCCATTCTTCTTATAATTATAAAGAAGTGTATGTCACCAGCCAGTACATTACACTAATAATCAGTGATTGGCATTTCAGTTGATTGCTAGGTTAAGTTGCTCTTTCTGCGTCCGGGTGATAGATGGGTGACCCATTCTATAACTGGTTTATATTAGATATCCGACCTCCTCCTGTTCTGTTTCGGAAGACACGTAAAACAGGGGGACCCGATTAATGTCACTTTTTGGTATTAGTCGTAAGGTTGCAGAGACCGTGGGGGTTCCGAGGATGACGTCAGATGGTAATCTGTTATCTTAACTCGCCCCAAAGCCATATTCTCTGCAATCTAAGCAAACCCTGGCAATTAACCGGATTAACGCTAGTTAGAAGAAGAAGAAGAAGGAAGGAAGTCCATCCCTTGCATAACGCAAGTACTATATTTCTTAATAAAGTTTACCTGTAATTTAAGTTGATTTACCTTAAATATACTTTGGCAAGTGACTATCGTTGAGTAATTTATTTGCCGCATTATGCATGTTTTGTTTTAGGTTAGATTAAATCACGGCCTATAATCTCTATGCGATATTTAAGTTCATGCATTTAATATTTCCTATGAAACCGTATTTTTTAATTTTGTGTTTGACTTAGACCTAGTATTAGAATTTCATTCAGATGTAGGAATATAATTTTACTTCACATCTAAGTACGGCATTCTGAGTATAAAGACGATTTTCTAAAGTAAAATAAAAAACTAACAAAAGTGTCAATAAAACCATATTTAAAAAATAAAAAAGGACCGGTTTCCTCTAACTCGATCTATTTGCAAAAAGCTTCGGAATTAGTTACTAAGTTTTATCCAAGCCTTGATATATTGCATTAAAGCGTTTATCTCTTCCTTATAACATATTTAATGGGATGGGCATTTAATGCATCTTACAGACTATTTTGGGATAAACAAACGATAAAATATTGTTTGCTTGAATACAGGTTTTTCTCTCCCAAGGGGTGGATCTTCCTTTGTCTTTCCGATAGCTGGACAGGTCCACTTCGGATACACGACCCTGTTTATTTTTTCTTTTTATTTTTCAGTTTATACAGATTCCGTTGCTCGATGTAAGTACCACCGTGACGCCCATCGCATTGCGGAAATGGCTGCCTCACAGACGAACCGAGGACGACGACCGACGGATTTTGGATAGGGAACTAAAAGAATAATAAGAAATAAAGAGTAAACGAAAATAGAGGATACGTTATATACTCCTTTAAAATGGCACGGGCATTTAGCCTGTGGTGAAAATTGAGTAATTAGAAAAGAACCTGATTAAGTACCTATCATATTATTGAACCACGAGATTATTTGACTGCGTAATATTGTAAGTATTAATGAACATATTTGCCTTAGGAAATTATATGAAGAACAATTGATTAATTTTATGAAGTTTTATGTTGTTGATGAATTCCGTAACCTCTTTAATTTTATAGTTTAACCTTTTTAGTACAACAGTAGTGGACTCAGAAGACGTAATCTTGCCCCGATTTTGGCTCATTTGCTATTTTAACAATTTCCTGTGTCTCATGAAATAACACCAAACTACGATCGAAACTACGAACACTATCTATTTACAAAAACTTAAATTTTAAAACGGTATATTATTCAATATAAAGCATTCTATATTCGAAATCTAATATTAAATATTAAAAACATAAAAAGAAAAAATTCAAGTCTATTAATAACATAATATTACAGAATAATATTAATGCGTTACAAGAGCACCGTGTTATAGGAGGGATTACGGTATAAAGAGCGTCTTAATAAAGGAAAGGCCTCAAAAAATGACAAGTTATGAGTATAAAATAATTATTGAACCTTTTAACCAAACAAAACTTCAAAACAACAATAACTTCCTTCAAGATATACAAATGTCTTAACGGCATTCAAATACTAATATCGCCCTTATTGTTATATATAGAAGTGGTCTTGTACACAACATAAACAATGTAACTTGAACAATAAATTGTTCTCAAGTTATCTAAGTCACGATATGGGACATTAGCTAAGTTAAAGCTATCACTTACATCCCAAACATCAATACATCGAATTGTCCATTTATAAGCTGACCGAACTATTTGTATGGACAGAGACGGAATTGGCTCTACTAATTTGATTTTGCTAAGATTTGCCTGGATAGAGGAGAGTGGTCTAATGGTCTTGCTCAGCAGTGGGACATTACAGGCTAATAAAAAAAAAATTATATTCCCAACCATTATGCGAGAGAGGGCTTAAAAAGTCTCGTAAAGACCGCATGTGACTAAAGAAATTATTCCCCATTATGAAGCGCCCTTAGCCGCTGTACGGCCATACTTTAGGTGGAACAAAGTTTTTTGCGTACTCTATCAAAACCCGCACTCGACGTACTGCTCTCACCATAACTTCTCTACTGTATTTACATCATCTTGTGCCATATCGTTATGTATCTATTCTAGTCATAATACACTATCATATATTTGCAATTTTTATTTTTTTCACTTGGTCATCATCATTGGAACAAAAGTCCTAATTCTTAAACTGGAAGTCGATTATAGACGAAAAACTAAAAGGCAAAAGCAGTTCTAACTCACAGTAGCTGCATGTGTTAGGGTCCTTTCACAAAGCCGGTAAATAGCGGCGGGAAGCGGGTTGTACGTTTTAAAATATAGCTAAGATCTCCTTTTGTAGGTTTCAGTTATTACAATTCCATATGTAAAATTATATTTACACTTTTGAATATATACCAATTTTGAGGAAAAACAATAAGAAGCTCCATATCTTCATTGGAAGGTCGTTGTTTGTGGAAAGAGTGACAAAGATCTGTTTTGAGAGTTACGTTATACTTGGAGTAATCAAATGAAATTGAAAGTATAAAAAAAACTGCTTCGTTTCTGTACTATAGATTGAAATGATATTTGACGTTGATAAACAAATGAAATAACAATGCATTTGAGATAAATAATAAATGAAAGAGTATGTTCGCTCCACTACTTTACTCGTACGAACATAATATAACATAAAACCATTATATTTTCATACCATTTCATCGAAACGGTTTTGTGTAGCTCGTAATATAAGACCGGTTTGGGTATCGGTTTCAGTCAGGATTTCTCGGCGGTTGCACGTAACGTAATAACAAGTGGGACCAATCATTCTGAGACAATTCTTTTGTGTACGAAAATAATATTTATGCAATGGGTCAAATTATTCTTGTATCGCTCATATTTTGTATGCTAGTTCTGTGCAAATGAGTTCTGTTTAAATCACTCGCTAGTAACTCGGTTCTCACGAGTAAAGTTGCTATGTGGAGTGTCTTGCGGTTTGTCCTAGTTTAGAAGTAGTCTGCACTTTCAAAATGGTCATCTTGTTTGAAAGAAAAATAATAAGTAAAATAAATAAAATCTTGGCTGGTATCAAATCAATTTCATCCAAACGTTGGGCTTTTAATTTGGACCAACATAGCACTAGTCGTGAGAAGCGAACGGAAACCGCTAGTTGATTCATAATTGTCATGTTTTTATCATTCACTATTTTTGAAAATACAAAAACACAAAAAGAAACCCGACTTATAGACAAATATTTTCCGAACATATTTATATACGCTACGATATTACGATATATTTTACACAAGTTGCTCTTAATTCCCTCCTATTAAATTAAATACCGAAGACAGTAGGAGAGCCGATTTTAGTCAACGCTAGTACGCAGTTAACGACGTCTTTGGTGGGTGAGGGTTGCGGGTTACGATACTATCGGGGTGGGGGCTCGGTATCGGTAGGAGGCGGACTGAAGGTGGAGTGTTGATTGTGCAGAAAAAGGGCGGTAACGTGAAGACAATCCCGCCGTACAAGCCGGTGTCGCACGACAGCCAGTCGAGCGACTCGAGCGAGCGCGACGGCGACGCGTCCCCGGCGCCCGGCGGTGCCGCGCCCGCGCACGCGCACTCCAAACCGAAAGGGGTACGTGCCCTGCCCACCCCCACAGACTCAGTACGTCCAGCGAAGTGTAATATACACTTGGAAAACGGCATATCTACACTACCACTATACACTTGTACTCCATTCTATTGCAACGTTAAATAAAACATGTATGAAAGCAAACGAACCAAAAGTTTTTTACTCGCTAAAAAGTATGCTAGTACATGGTAGGTTTTGCCGAGGCCGTGTTACTGAAAATGATGACATCATAATAATTGTCGATTTGGATACCCAAACTAAAAATTGGAAAGCAATAAAACTACATCTATAAATTATAGCGTTGGCTGTATATATTTTCAGGGAGTGCCGGGAACGTTTTAATTTTTTTACTATATGTTTTACGTAAACTATATCGTCGGTGTGTCGCTCTCGTTGAAGTGTGTCGCGTTCATTTGCAACGTTAACCAGAGCTCTGACACAGTACACTTTAGTTGCTTCGATATAATCTTCTTTCCGTTGAAACCGTCTCTGTCAAAATTTTACCGTCAATTTGGAAATACTTATAAATTGCAATGATATTGATATATATTTACATGTATTTTTTATTATTATTATCCTTATATACAGGTGTGAGAAGTCCCCTATAGTACAATGGTGCGATACTTACTCGTAAAGTGTACGTTTTTCTTCTCAATTAAAAAAAAAAAACAGAATAGTAATTAATTAAAAATAATTGAAAATACGCTTTTTACGTATTGAGATTTTAACAAGCTCTCTTTGAACTCAAAACTGAATCTATGAAATGAAATGTTGTTTGATTTAATACAAACGGAAAATGTCGATTTTTTTCCACATTTTCCTTTGTATCAACCGATTAAAATTAAAATAGATTGATATCGTAATTATAGTTGTGCCGACTCCTCTACTGACATCACTATGTTCTTTTATCAATGCTAATAGTAGTATAAGTGCAATAATATAATGTAATCTTTCAGCCCGGCAGAAAGACCTCTCACTCGGGACCAGGTGTTGCGGGCAAGAGCACGCCCAACTCGGCCAAGACAACCAATACATCCCAACCCATGGGTAAGTTCCTACCAGCTGATAGTTTATGACGATACTTTACCTAATTCTATAAGCTTCTGATTTACGTATTTTTACTCATAATCATCATTTATACAAGCTAATATTTCACGAAACTACCCTAGACATATCCGGTGTGATAAACCCCATGTCTAAACTTATGAACTAAGTTATCTTCCAGTGAAACTATCCTATTAATTGATATTTTAATAATAGTAGACAACATACATACAAAGAAAATGATAGACTGACAAATATTTTAACAAGTTTTTTTGAGTACTTGTGATATCTATACATACATAAACAAACACTATAAGCTGTTACTTTAATCATAAACGAAAGAGAGATAATATTTTAATTTGATTCATTCGTAATAAGTACTTATCTAAGAGTTGCTAAATATTTATATTTTATTTGCGAATATAAATTAAGGAAATTTGTGTAAATGTAAACCATTTTTTGGCCAGAACCTTTAATTTTTATTTTAGTTTGTAACTGTCTTAACCTGTAAAGTCTATGTTCTGATGATGCTTCGAAGCGAAGCGAAACATTCGTTCAGATACATCGGAAAGTATTTGTAGTGCTGTGCCTTGGAGGCGGGTTCGGTGGTGTGGCTTTCGGGTTGCAGCATTGCACCGAATTTTCGTATTTAAGCAAAGTAGTTTAGTTTTTCATGCAGGATTTCCGCAAAGTGACGCCTGATTCTGTCGAAAAAAAAAACATAATGTTTATATAAAATTTTTAGAGCAATAATAAATAATATGAATTTATAAATCGCTCGAACAGAGACTTGCCAGGACGTCGTAGAGTCTGCAGGAACTCGAAAACAGAAAGGACTGGAGAAGAGTTCGTTACTTCTATATTTTTATATTTGTCTTGTAGATGTTGTCTCTTGGTGTAGTGAGTGCGTGCGTGCCAATAAACAATACAACACTAACGGTATTAAAATATGTATATATAATTATATGCATATTAATATTATATACTCTTTATATATAATCTCATTTTCCCATCAAGTTGTTTCCAGAATCAAGAGACCCAAATATTAGGTTGAAATCTTTGACAGTTCGGGCTAAATAAGATATAGTTCTGATTATAATGGGAATATTCAAGTATCTATAAATAAGAAAATACAGGTACTTAAACACTTTAAAGTTATAAACGGATAATATATTGAATTTGCACCAATATGCACGTAAGTATTATGTTAGCAATCATATACACATATATATATCGATCGTTACTCGTACGTGTACTCGTATTTATGTCGTGTCGCGTACGTCGTATGTGAACGTGGTTTTCGTGCGCGTGCGCTGATCAACGCGCAGCCGATGCGGCGGCCTGGGACATTGTGACTCCATGTTGAACGCTGCCTGCACAGCTTAGCCTAGCCCGGCCACCTCTCTCTTTTAAGTTGACAAGCCTTTAACTTTGCTCATACAAATTAATAGGTTGCTCTCCAACACGTTAATAGACTTCGATTCGATCAGAAATATGTGTATGACGCTTGTGTAGACGAGACTAAATGTTTATGTTTTTTTTGTTTCAGTTGACAAGCTTAAACTTTAAGAGTTAATAAGAAAGTCGGTAAAATAATACTCTATATACTATTAGTATAATATATTGCTATTGGGTCTTTTATGATGTATATCTTCAGTCTTAAAATCTAAAAAACTAGATTTTGTTGTTTCTTTCTTTAAAGCTGACTAGAATGAATTTTAATTGATAGAATCAGGCGTTACTTTGCGGAAATCCATGACATGCATGAGAAGCTAAACTACTTTGCTTTAATCTATTTTATAATTGGCCTATAAATTAAGAACTAAAATTGGCTTCAAATATTAACCCTCTAATAGGGAACCGGAGTCCCCTCTCAAATGGGGGAAAAACTGCCGATTTTTAAACATTCTTCATTGGTGCTCCGCTTCTGTTAGTCTTAGCGTGATGGTATATAGCCTATAGCCTTCCTCCATAAATGGGCGATTTAACGTTGAAAGAATTTTTCAAATTGGACCAGTAGTTCCGGAGATTAGCGCGTTCAAACAAACAAACTCTTCAGCTTTATATATTAGTATAGATTTATGGAGCAAATACTCGTACGTTTAATGTAAGGTTTATTTCTTTCACTCATTGATGTATTATTTTTTAGAACAAAGAGATTTTGCTTTGGAACTGCCATCACAAATCTTCTTCTTACTTAAACTTGCCATTTCTATCAAAAATACGGGACAGGGTTTTAATAAGAACGTTTTAATAATGGCCATATATATATATATATATATATATATATATATATGTCTAATATTCTCTTTTCTCCTTCTACTAAATTAAAAGCTTGTATTACGAGTGGAAGAAAAGAAGTACAAAAGGCGGTGTTATCGCTGAAGAGCGATTTCTTCCACACAACCTTTAGGACAAGGAAATATATTAAATAATATAATTGAATATATGGAATACACAACTTATAATATAATATATGTATTATATTACGAGTATTTTCAACGCCCCCCTTTTTTTTGTCGCTTGGAAATGCTTTTACGCACTGCCCTTTTCGCGTGCATGTAAATAATATGTAATGTATAAATTAACCACCCTTAGTACCCTAAACTATGTGATAAATCTCATTTCCATAACAATGTTTTTGGCTTAACGCCATGACTGGACAACAACCAAAAATGTTTTTCAGTGCTCTATCAAAGTTTATTAAAAAAGTATTGCACGATATATCCGTACGGGCGTATTGATAGAGGCGTCATATGAATGTTGCTATTTTCTCGTTGAAGGCATATGAAACTAGCCTTATACGAGAATAGACTAGATTATAAGACATTTATTATGAAAGGTCTAAAAAGTTTAAATAAGTATCAATGTATTTCAAAAACAATTCGATGATACCTTCAAAAAAGAGCCGTGTTAACCAAGTTATGGAAGATGAGAAATGACCCAGACCACTATTATTGAAGTACGCCCACTGATGAGCCTTCACCCATCCTTTGCCTTTATATATACAATTATATATAGATAGATATATTAGAGCTTTAAATGTACATATATACACAAGACTTTCCTAAGTTATGGTAAGAAGAAAGGACCAGCACGAACGCCATCTATTGAAATTATTCCGAAGATGCGACATACTCTGTATTATATAGTATTTTTAAAATATTCCTTTCCAAGAAGGAAAGGAATGTTTTCATCGTTCTTTGAAATAATAACGAATAAAAGAAAAACAGGCAAATCAAATCGGCGCTGCTTTTGAGTTGTAGAAACAAATAAAATATTGGTTATATGATCATCATCATTTCAGCCTGGGGGCGTCCACTGCTGAACGTAGGCCTCCTCCATCAATTTTCACATTGAAAATTTGTTATATCCCGACTTTTAATCCAATTGTCCAATTCTCTTTTCGAACCATCTAAGAACCCCCTGGAATATACACACAAAATATTATCAAAATTGGTTTAGCGACACAATTAGTATTTGATTTCATTTGGTTATGTCACAACTAATGGTTAATTTTTGAAGCCCATCTTTCGGGTCTATTTCCATAGAAGTCTAGCTTCAATTAAAATAAAAAAAGGTTGGAACGATTTGCGCTAAGGATTCCCTAATGGATTTTAAGAGAAATTTTTGAAAGAATTAAAAAACTACTGATAAATAACGTTTTTTACAAAGCTTTATATTTGTGAAAGTACCTTGAAATTAAAGACAACGTATTGTTGAAGTCGCGTTTTGGAAGGAAGTTTTACTTCGATAAACAATGTTTTAAAGTGATTTTCTCTATCTTTAAATTGTCTGTAGAAATCAGTAAAAACAACAGCTCTTTTGCTCTTATCAGTCACGATATCACTAAGAATACTAATAAAATCATAGAAAACAAAGAGAATCTTTGCTGCGATAAAAAAATTGATAAGCGTTGTGAGTAAGCCTAATGTTGTCTTTTTTTTTTCTTTTTTTTATATAACAAGGGGCAAACAAGCAGGCGGTTCACCTAAGTGACTACCGACGCCCATGGACAACTGCAACACTTGTCTCATTTTCTAATCCCTCTACCCCTTGATGTGACACCAATAATTTTTCGATTTTAAGCATATATCATAAATAAGAGAAAACAGTAGTTTCAATTTTGTTTTTAATATTTATAATTTTGACATGTGACATCTTCCAAGCTTTAGAGCCTTGTCTGTCTGTTGTCACACAATGTCACATTTTGGTGATATCATATCCGAATTTACCGTGCGACATAATTTATGATGACCCATATTGGTAAAGAAATTTGATTAGTAATTTTTCGCCAAATCACACATTGACAAAACTATAGAATTTCTTGTTAACGTTAATAAATCCATAGTTTTATTTAAAACGACATAGTTAACAAATGGCACATTACGTTTTGGAAAAAAATAGTATAACGACGTTTATGATAAAAAAAATATATATAATAATCAAAATTAGTAAATCTGTTTTTAATCTTTTTATATGAAAATATTTTCTTTAATGGCAACAACACAACTGCATGGCAATATATGTTAACATAAGTAATTTAAATGGAAACTAATATTAGCAAAACACTTAACCCATTAGTAAGAACCTCCAATATGCCGCCAAAGTACTCGAAGCCGTCTACATCGATGAAACCAAGTACGTATAAGAGAATTGCAAGTCCTACGCTACTAAAAGGATTTAAAAAAAAAAAACTTAACTTTGTATAACTGCGCTGTACAAAGTTTCACAATTCGATCGATGGAAAACTTCTCGGGAAACGCTTCCTACTTTACTAATATTTTTTGGTATCTTTTTCTTCGTTCAAATCTTTTTTCGGTTTAAAAATTCCATTTTTAAATTGTCCTTAAAATCGCATCTCTTTTTACCCTCAGCATCTTTATACTAAAAAAACTCAAAAAACTAACTTGGAAGTAAAATAAAAAATCCCTTACGAACGTAAACGTTAATCTAGAAGATTAATCGCTTTTCACATAGATTGAACTCAATAAACATCCTTCATAAAGATTGTTTTTTTACGAAGCAGTAATTTTTTTTATTTTTAAATTTCAATATATTATCAACAAAGACAACATTGTACAGCGTAGAATTTAAAACTGCAACATTTACATTTAATAATTAGACTAATTAGTAATCCATGTAACCAAATCTGGTATGATCCTACTAGTGCGGCTTTAGATGTCCTTTCCAGTAATGAACTTATGATAGTTCTTGACAAGCCAAGGTCTTTTGGTAGTATCTATAAAAATAATATTATGTATGTAACTTGTAACATAAACATAAAATATCTCATAAATACTCATACGTACATTTTATTGACTACAAAATATGAAAACCATACATTGAATTATTTGTTGAACTAAAAAAATTAAAATCTTCAAGGAGTTGTATTTTCTTAAATATTTTATATGCAATTATTCCGAGTTCTTAACCATAGGGATATAATTCGTTTTAAACTTTTTAGCATGTTCTACCAACATGTATATACGGGATGGATGTCACACGGACGTCTGTTCGTAAGGTAGACAACTTAATGCCTGTTTTATAGACGCCTGTTATACACAAATATTTTTTTTGTAGAAATATATAAATACATACATATAGATAATATAGTACACGCAGACTGGATACGGGAATCAAACCCACGACCCCGGAGCGGAAGGAAGGGTCACGCCCACTGTGCCAACGTGCCAGTCAACTTATGAAAATACTGTTTTTATCACTCGAATAAAAATTACAGATCTTATAATTTAGTAATAAATTTCCTAAAAATATTTTGTTCTCAAGCATTGCTTACACTTTACTGTAATAATATCTTTGAAAATTTTTACATTCTTCTAGATCTATGGAGTATAAATTGAATCTATAATTATATTAAGTGTATTAAAAAAAAACATCACTTCTGTACTACAAAATATGATCCTAATAAATTTAATGTTCTCTCATTCATTTATATAAAAAGAATTTAATTAAATTACCAAACTGTCCATTTTGTATTTTTTTTCTGTTTTATTTTTTCACGTTGCTTAACACCGGCATACGCTTGTAAAAATAGTGATTAATTTTTATTTCGTTTATTTTTAAGCTTTATTTATTTTTAATACAACTTGAAATCCATCTTTATAGTACTTACAAATTTTCATCTAAAAACAAAGAATAAAACTGAAAAATACAATTTGATTTTAAAATGCTTTATGTTGTTTAATAAAAGGCCATTAAATTTTCTACGGAACATTTGGAACAAATTGGTCTAAGTAAAGGCTACCGTGGGTATTACGCCAAGTTAATTTTATTAACTGGCTTCATTAATTCAATAGTAGCCATCCATAGCTATAAAATTTAAAGTACTTTTCATAGAGTTATAATATTTTAAGCCCAAAAAAATTAAAAATATTTGGTTTACTAATTGTGATAAATCTATCCAGATTCGTTCGGTTCTTAACTTTTTTTTAAATACAAAACCAAGGTCAAGGTTATTCATAAAGATAGCCCACAATAAGTTAAAATATAAAAATAATATTTGAGTCCATATTTGTACAATATGCTACCTTAACTCAACATTTTTAATATATAACCTGATTCAAGATTGGCAAGAGTAAAAAAAAATCTTATAATACAACAATTTGAAATTAAATTTCGTTCGTTTTGACAGTTATTTTTTTAAATATTTTGTATAAAATATTTGAGCACTGTTGTTGACATAAAGGCAGTACACAAAAAAAAAAACAAGTAAAATTTAGTAAGGTCCCAAAAAAGGTGAAAATCTGTATGTAGGTATTTTATAAATATGCAATAAGTTCTTTTTTAACAGACGGACCGTGTTAAGTGAAAAACAAGCCACTCGTTTTCCAATCATAGTAATTGCTACGACCGGCGGTACTAGTTCCAAGTCTTTATATTTTCTTATAGAAAATGATCTACTTCTATATTTATACGGCTATAGACTATAGATTAATCGAATACATACTTATTTATATTTTTTAAAAATAGGCCAAGAGTGTGTCAAGACACGCTTATATAGAAGGGTTCCGTATCTGCTTCGCTATAAATCTATTTGTTAAATAACTTCAAAAGATTTTGTTCGATTTCGTTCAAAATAATTTTCCTAGTGAGTTTTAAGCATGTTCTATCAACATGGAAAATTTCAAGTGTCCACGTCTAATAGTTTGGAAATGCTAGGGGGGGGGAGGCATCTTAAGGGCTGACAGACGGACTGACGGACTGACGGACTGAACCGAACTGACTAAATTATAAGGGTTCCTTGTCAAACGGAACCCTAAAAATAAGCCACAGATTTCATTACATAATAAAGTAACATGTACGTAAGTACATTTCCATTACAGTTATAAAAGCAATATAAATTCTTACAATTACATATACTAAACCAATTTTATATATCACAAATGTTGATATTTGTTACATATAAAAACGGTTTAGACAAGGAAGTTTTTACTAACATAAGCAGTTGGTAGAGACTCTATTAAAATACTATAAAATAATATGGGAAAAAATATTTAAAGAGAATAGTGGTTTATAGGCAGAAGACAATTTCATTCTAAAATTGTAGAAAAGGATTATGTAATAATAATTTTTAGTGAAATTTTATTTTTATCTTGATAAATTTGAATCACAATGTTGTATGGAAATGATATTACTTTTTAGATACATGAATATAAAATTTATATAAATATTCTTTATGTATTTGAAAAACTTAAAAAAATCAAAAAAAACGCTTAAAGAAAATCGAATGATTTTTCTCCTACAAAAGTCAAACACTCTTTATGAACCTCTCAGAAGTTAAATTCGAAAAGAGTAAGTAAGCTTCTAAGTTATATTCTAGAAACTATATAACTTTACCTAATTTCAAATTTAAATTTGAAATTCAGGCTTACAAAATTGGTTAAATAGTGAAATTTTGGAGATTTACTGATTAAAATATAGGTTTTTATACATATTTATGCTTTGGTTTATTAATCGTATGGAACTCTACGTTAGCGCGTTGATGTCTTTTGTGTAGAGCGCTTTTCCGTCTTTAAAATGCGATTTTATTTTCAAATATTGAAGTTATGTAGGTTTTAAATGATGCATAAATGAGTTTATTTTTCTTTAAACGACATATTAGAACAGTTCGTTGTTTTTAAGAAATATTTGGAATACATTAAAGAAGATGTTAAATTATTAGGCCCCTCCAAATAAGCGGGACTCTTAATTTCGATTGATATTAGAGTCTAGCCTAGTAATGGGTTAGGGTTCTGAACTGAATACCTATCTATTCCAATACTTTTATACTCTACAGTCAATGGGTCTGTGAAAATCCCACAACAGCATAAAAGTAACGCTCTACTTGACAAAAGCGAGTAAAATACCTTTTTAAGCGTTTTAAAATAAGTAATAAAAAGATTTTAACTTTCGAGTTTCATTAAACAATGACTTTCGATTTCGGAAATCTCACGGTTTAAAATAAAAAGGAAATGATAGAGACTCTCGTTTTTCGCCTTATTGCTCTTAAAAGTGACCTTCTATCATATGCATACTGGTCCTCATACGCATTTTAATTTAAACAGATTAAAACTTTATCACTGACTTATTTATAACGATATTAGACTATTAATTGTATTATTCATTTTTAAAACTATATTTTACACGTAGATATACATTCAATGAAGGAGTAGAAACTGTTCTTTGGTGCATTGGAAATTATTACTTACAATAGAAAGGGGTGATAAAAAATAAAGAACAAAATTTTATTTAGAATTTTTTTTTCTGTGTATCGCTTATCTCGAAATCTATTTGGATTCTTAATCAATTTTCTTAGGTTGATTAAACTTAACTCAGAGCAGCATATATCCTGATTTTGGCTTCGTTTCATTGAAATCGTATGTAGGAATAAAAGGTAGTGATGTAATTTCATCTACGTTCTACTGATCTTGTCCTATGAGTGTTATTTTCTCTCGGTAACTATAAACAAATTTTCTATTCTTTACTTTTTGTTTGTAAATAACTTACATAGGTTATGATCATAAAGGTTTTGATTGTTGAAATTATCGTCAGAAATTCTTCCGTTAATCTATCGGGTGAGAAACTGGTGGGATATAGCCCACTGCGCTAAACCTCAAAATTTACCACTGATCTCAAATATGATGATTGAACTGCGATTTAAATAGGCCAAAATTAGGAATCTATCAAAACTTCCTTCTTCATTTTTTTAACACTATTCTCAACTTTACGAATAGCTAAATATTAACACAACGAAAACACGCGCAATGAAAACATTTTTTCAATTTTTAATTTTACCTCAAAAATTGCGGGCCAAAAATTTAATCATGACACATTTTAAAATAATTATGTAGTTTTAAAGATCAAAATATCGGTAAATTGATTCAATAATTAATTTTATATGTGTCATTTCGAAACCACATGACATCCAATATGGCGGACCGACAACATGCGGCTGAGAGAAAATTAAATGTCAGTGTAATATGAAAAGTTTTAATTGAAATTATGCCCCTTCACAATAATGGAAAATGCATGTTGTTTTACAATTTTGTCTGGATTCGAAAAATGTTCCATTTTTTTTTCTTTATAATTATTGTACTACCATACGTATTTCTTATCAGAAAATTATTTTGCAGTGAGCAATGAAAATAATATGTTTTATAGTCTTTTTCGAAAATTACCTGTGAAAGGGAAAAACTAGTCGTAAAAATTTATAATGAATTTTTGTACAATTTTAAAAATTAAGCTATGCTATGGAATGCTATCCTTTAAAATTAAAGATTTCATTTGTTTTGATATTAAATTACATTAGAGTCACAAAAGGGCGCTAGTGTCTTTTTATTTAAAACTAGTTGTTACCAGCAATTTCATCCGCGTAAAATTAGGAACAATATTTTCGCGTGTTGATCTATAGCTTATAGCCTTCCTCGATAAAAGGACTATCTAACACTGAAAGAATTTTTCAATTTAGACCAGTAGTTCCTGAGATTAACGTGTTCAAGTAAACAAATAAAAAAACTCTTCAGCTTTATATATTAGTATAGATATAGATTGAAAAATACTAAATTAGTACTTACTTGACGTGAGACAATTTGAGAGAGATAATTTGAGCTTCCTCTTTGTATTTAAAGATAATATAACCACCAATGTACATACAAGAAGAACAATTTATTTCGCAACAGATTCCCAGCCTCAAAATCTCAATGTCAGGCTCTTAATTATTGGTACTATTTACTCTGACCGCATCGTGAGAACGTGTATTTATATTTTGTAATCCCATGTTATTAAATAGTGATTTTAGTTTAATTAACAACATACGTACGTAACAACATTCTTTATTTATTCATGATAACTTTGAAGAGTCAAAAGAGTTTGTAATCTATAGGAATAAACGCATTGGAAACCTTTTGCGGCTTAGAACATTATGTAATAGTTAATTAAAAACGTTCACGTCTACTCAGAAAAAAGGCGCCAAACGCCGTATCAAGATGATTTTTTTAAAACAATTTCTTTTTCTTTTTCTTCGATAATAGTCAAGCTGGTTGGGAATTACACCTGACATATTTTAAAGTTCTTCCTTTTAACCGTTAAACTATTGCAATTTTGGTACGATTAGAGAGCGGTTTGCTCAGTTTCTCCCGTGTTATAGTCACGTCGGCACAGCAAGTAGCATTGATAAGGGCGAGGGTCACGAACCTTTCCTGCGTTCAAACTTTCATTTGAATTGCGATGCGTTC
>JANCMC010018192.1:0-18110 GCA_024363005.1 Charaxes varanes
ATATCGTTAATTTACTCCCAAGAATTGAAGAGTTCCGTTACTTTATCATGGATCTGGAAGTCAGAACGTAACCAAAATCTCATAAAAGTACCCTTAAAGTACATGCTTTCAAATAAAAAAAGAACCATCGAAATCGGTTATCTTAATATTGAGTTATTCGATAATTTGTCACGCAATATTTTTATTCATATAATCAAAATTTTGAATTTTGTTGTTTTCTCATGGAAACCTTTGTCAGACCTGGGATTAATTAAAATGAGACCAGTCGGGAAGCACCAGCTTTCAAACGAAACAAGAATCATCAATATCGGTGCACCCAGTCGAAAGTTCTGCGGTAACAAACAAAAAAAACATACGCATCGAATTGATAAATTTCTCCTTTTTGAAGTCGGTTAAAAACTTCAGACGGGCCCTTCAAACTTTATAGCCAAATTAGACATTCTTTATCTGGGCAATACAGATGAATATCTTTACTAAACATGAAATTGCTAATCCAATCAGGCAGATTGAACACAATAAGATTTGAATTGCAAACAACCTTAACATAGCTTGCGCAGTGTTTTTATTGTCATTTATTTTATCACTGCGATTTAAATGGCTTTTAAATACTTCTATAAATGATAATGTTCAAGAAAGCAAGGCAATATAATTGTTTTAAAATTGGGATATAATTTGAATCAAATATAAAAAAAAATAGTATACTTTTATCAAAATGAGTCGTAAAGAAGTTTTAACACATATCAACACAAGAACATATTTTATATGTAATAGAGTTTTTAATTTTCTTTATTTACTTTTTCTAAGCGCAAATCTCGAGAACAATTGAACCGATTTCGCTAATTCTTTTTTATAACGTACGTACGTACGGAGAGAAAAATTGCCTGAAAAAATCTAAAAACAACACTTCTCCCTCCTATACAAACGATTCTTAGTCATTTTAAACTTTTATACCATACTATAAAGTTCAAATTTTAGTGGTGAAGTTCACGGAAGGCAAAACAATTGACTTAGTATCGTATAAATACTGATGTTAATATTTGCCAATATTTATACGTTGGTGACATTAGTCAAACAAATTATTTCTAATAATAACGGGGACGGGAACGGTAATACTATGGAAGGATCGAGCGTCATGGAAATAATTTATTTTCCTTTAGTCCAGTTCTCAAGGGTGCGTTACTGCAATGTAGATAGATGTGGCTTGAAAGCTTATCGTCTGCCCCAACAGACAATATTAACGTCTAAGACGGAGACAATGTTTGGGCGTGCCATTTTCGATATTAAAAAATGAAAATTTCAAATATCAATGTATGAAAAGGTCAAACCTTGAGAATACATGACTTTTCGAACGTTTTTCGCGTTTATTTAGAAACATGTTGATCTTTACTTTACTGCTTACAATTTAACGTATTATTTTTCGGTATATTACAATCTATCGAAGTGAAACCATCAAATTGTGAAATAACATTATTTCTTTATGATCTATTTATAACGAGTACGTAACATGATAATTACTTTTGATTTGTTGATATTTAAAAATAAAAAGAACTTGACGGAAGATTGACAACTCGACCTGACACACCACAGCCCCCGCACTCCGGTCGCGACCGCGATCCATGTAATTGGATCGAAATATCGAATCTTATAAATAGATCATAAATTTATTAGACCACGAAGAAAAACGACAAGGAACTAAAAAATACATGTACTGATGTGTTGAAGTCGGTATCAAACCAAATAGGTTCGCCGCTAAAGACATGGCACCGACTTCAACACCTAGTCGTCTACTAAATCATAGCATGAAAGTACCAATAATTTTTTTCCTTATAGTGCCTTGGTGTTTTTTAAAAAGAAGTTTTGTTTCACTTAAAAATAATTTGTTCTTTAAAGTTTTATGAAAAGTAGATGTGTTTGGCTATCTATAGAGTTTGTTTGTTTGCTTGAATACGCTGATCTCAGGAACTACTGGTCCGATTTGAAAAATTCTTTCTATATATCATTCGGTTATCAGCTATATATCATCAAGCTTATATTATAATTTTACGCGGAGAAAGCCTCGGACGCAGCTAGTATATCATATGGGTAGGTCAACTAAACGCATTGCTGTAATGAGACGCTTCGGAGTAAACGAAAAAATCATCGATGAATAACGGTGTACATGTATAGTACTAGAGATTTGTTGATTTCTTAAAACCCGCGCAACAGATTTCGATTAAATTCCAATAAAGCTTCTGATTGGTCTGATTGATGAAAAATTCTTTCAGTGTTAGATAGCTCATTTATCGAGGAAGGCTATAGACTAAATATCCTCACACTACGACCAATACGAGTGGCGCAACAATGAAAGATGTTTCAAAATCGGGGGCTTTTCCCTTTTTAGGGGCTTCTAAGATTTATGCGGGCTGGATCGCGGGAAACAGTATATTTAATAAAATAGTAAAAAGCTTTTTATTTCCTAAAAAATGCTTTTTATACAATAAACTGAGGTTACATTGCAAGGTTACTAAGTTTGGTTAATTTAGATTTAATAAAAAGTAATTCAGTAACTTAGCTATTAATTAGCCATATACTATTATTTAAATAAAATGTTGAGTACGGAATCCTATTTATTTCTAAAAGCAAAGTAGCCTATGTTATTCCTTGGAAAATCAGCTATCTACCAGTGAAAGTTTCGTCATAATCGGTAGAGTCGTTTCGGAAATTACGCACAAAAAAAAAGTTTTAAATTGCGTTTTTGCTATAGATATTTAGTCTTAAGCAATTAGTGAGAAAAATAATATCAACGTTAAAAACAGTCGGTCATCTTAACTCAACCGACAACCACATCCTCTGCAATCTAAGGAGGCCCTGGTACTAGACCGGGATAAGGCTAGGAAGAAGAAGATTAGCTTATAATTGCTTGATTTATTATGTGTTTCTTTTATATACATATATTGTTTTATACATTACTAATTGTGAGTTTTGCATTAAAAGCTATATCAATTATAACTATACTATCTGTGCCCGCGAATTCGTCCGCATAAAACTAGGTAAAACAAATAGATTTAATTTTAGCCTGATAATAGCCTTCCTTGATAAATAGGCTATCTAAAATCCCAAGAATTTTTGAAATCGGACCAGCAGTTCCTGAGACTAGCGCGTTCAATTAAACAAACAAACTCTTCAGCTTTATACGTTAGTATAGATTTATATACTTCTAGTAATTTGATGATAGTGTATTGTATACCATTTATGTACACCGCCTTGCCTCAAACAAATTAAAAGTTACACTATGCGCTACTATATACCATGGTACTTTGTTCAATTACTCTTATCTCTTATCGTAATAAACTTAATTGGTTTTATTGAAGGCATATACCACAAATTCATTTAATTAAAAAATGGATGAACCATTTATGACAACATTCAAGAACAAATTCCAAATAAATGTTGTTTGAGGCAACGTCTGACAGCACGACAGTACATTCTACAAAGAGCACACAGCGATGTTTCCACTTTGTCATTTGCCTTTTCGTTCGAACACTTTTTGGGTTTGTCCTTCACCTTCTTGGGCCGAGAGCGGGTACGGGCATGAAGAGTTTGAATACGTTTAGCTTGTGCGTACAACTGAAAAAAAAGAAGAAAGTTTTTGTATGACGCGATAACAATACCATCACTAGACGAAAAGACCAAATATAAAAATTAAAGACAGTCAATTTTATTAATATTACAATAGATGCTCACGTGTAAAGGATCCTCCAAATCGAAGTTTTGCACATATTCTGCTTCAGATTCCGATGAACCTGTCCATTCGCCATCACTGTGAGATACAAAAAAAGTCTTTAGTCTATAGATTAAAATTAAATAAATATATACAGGACTATATGACCCCTAAGCTGATCAGTTAATATAACAGCGCTAGATTGGTTATCTTTACTGCAGGTTTAGAAAATATGTATTACTAGACGATATTTAGAAGTAGCTTTTCTATTTACACCTTCGTTGGTTACAGCAAAGTCGAGCAGAAAGTATTAAAATAATCGAATTATTGGTTACATATTTCAGGATTTTAGGACTCAACTTTTTCATAAAGATGTATTTATTTATTATTACTTACATTTTACACTAATATTTTAAATTTTTACTAAAATTTAAGCTACAAAATATTCTAAAATATGTAGTTGTAAGCAATATTTAAAAGAAGAGAGTGCACATAGCTATATAAATTATTTAAAAAAAGTTGTAAATTAAACATTTCAACTAGCAGTTCAAAGTAAATAGCGCTTTATTATGGCGGCATTCGCTGGCATAATATTATTATTCCGTTACATTAAACATTTTTGAAAGAGTTATCGTGAATGACTAATAAAAAAAAGAAGTTTTCCTAGGTTTTTCTTTTCTTATTTACAAACTAAGGACATAAATATAAGAAAGGTTTAGAACACCTTATATATTTTAGCTATTATTTTCGTATCTGTATTCTGTTTTCACTTCACTTTAATTTTTGATCGTGGATACTCTTCTCAATAAATGCATGTACTCTTTTAAAGGGACAAGTTTTGTGATTTCTACTCGTAGGATGTATCGTGTCTATATTTTTGTACGTAGTTTTGTATTCGTTCGATAAAAGTTAAAATTGTTATGAGCTACATAAAACGAGTTATTTTTACTGGTTATGCGTAAAAATTTATTATTCGTAAAAATACTTACTTTTCAAATATGTATGAAATTAAACGTGAGAAGTTTGTAAAGGTTTCGTTTGTAAATGGAACGGCTATTCTCGTGCTATTGTTGAATTCAGTTTTAGCAAGGAGGGGGTAGGATTAGGAACACCTGAGAGGATTGTGGGTTTTGTAAGTGTCTGTGGGCTTTGAGTCTGCTTACCAACTGGCGGGCGGCATGCTCGTGCATAATATTCTTACATAAACAAATTTGAGCAAATAGCGACCGGCACAGCTAATTGTAGAATTACAATTTATTATTGGAACAGCAATTAGCTTGTTATTTAGAGGTCACCCACACGTATTTTACGATTTTTTGACTACTTGTCACATTTTCGAAACCTTTGGTGTGACATCAAACATTTTTAAATTTTATACATGTATTAAAGACAACTAAAAGGAAACAGCAGCTAACAAATTTAAATTATTTTTCATGCGACTTCTCAAAGCTTTTGCCTCCCCCCCCCCCCATATCGTCTGATGTTTATGGGTGACCTTAAACATAAAAAAATGAAGTTTTATTGAAATTAATTTTATTTCAATCAAATTTACAATGAAAATTAAACATGTAGTTTCATAAAATTAACACATAAGTATGTAACTAACTACTGACAAGAATTTTACCTTTTTCAAAGGTTTTTGGAATGGCATCCGCAACAAATATACAGCTTATAAATACAAAAAGCAACTCCAAAATCAGGTAATGCTATATATATTCAAAAATTAATTTTAAGTTAAACTGAAGTTTGTGATACAGGTAATGTGTTTTTCGTATATTATATCATAAGATTTTTTATCACTAAAATATTTGTTAAAGGGAATAATTAAGAGTTAAAAATTACTTCATTTCTGATTGGCTTGACATTTGTATAAGACTATTTCCATATGCATAAATAGCAGTATATATAATTAATATAAAACGCGCAGACAGCGGTGGAAATGCGACATAGTAGTGCAAAAATTAACATTTGTTGATACAAAAATAACTTTTCATAAAACATGCTTACAAAAGGTTGACAATCCCTGTCGTAGTTACATCTCACCTGGCTCGTTAAAAAGTACAAAGTTTACCAGCAAAATGGACATCACGATTAGTTGCAAATGTACAAGTAGGGTTGTAATACTTGTTTAATATACAAAGAAGGTTTATTGGAATGTTTTATTTGAAGTCCTACATAAGCTTCAATGTATTGTAATCAATGTGATTACGTCGCATAATCCTCGAGGAATTATTTTTTGTTCTTACATACATACATATTTCAAAGATTAATCTTGAAATGCTACTAATTAATTCATTAAGCACTCATACACGGCTATATAATCTGTCTATTTATGCATATGTGAATAACTATGGATGACATTTTTGATCACCACTAAAAATTTCGTGTCGCAATATTTAATTAACTGATATATTAAAAAATAAAACATAATGTGTAATTATATTGACTGAGCATTAGTATATTATTTTAAATAATAAAACAATTATTTAGGTAAAATAATAATTAATATAGAAATGCATAAAGTGTATAAAATAATAATTTAAATAATGTATTTTCTAATCACTGCTTGCTCCAATAAAAATATGGATATTATCTATTTAATTTTTCTCTCTTACTTAAAAATTGTTTTTATGTACAAAAGGGACAAAGATTTGGAGACAAGATTCAAAGTATGCGAAGTAACTTCAACGTCTAGACTTTAACGTAGATGCATTTGTTTGTCACCGTAGGTGATCAATTTCTTGACTTAAGACATACTTTATCGCTTGTTGATAAACTGACTGACAGTGTATCGACAACTTATCATATTTAATTTATCCTTTCACATTGCATGACAAACATAAGTTTAATATTTCATCGTTACCATTCCAAACATGCAGGTTTATCGTGGACTTCGCTATCAGGCAGTTTATCAGCGAGCATTAAAAGCTGCCTACAGAACTGGTAAAAGGAAAACACGAACGTTCAACAGTCATACAAAAGGGGTTAAATACTTACATATCAAGTAGAAAAATAGTCGCTTGTAGGAAAGGCAAGTTCTTAAAACATAGCAAATTCGTAGGTATATATCGTTAAAATTGTATAAAGAAAGCAGTCGTATTTGTAAGCAAGCAATCACTCTGTCGTTGTGGTACAGATTTATTTCTCCGTTACCGATAACTTCGTTTTTTAATATTTTCGATGGAACGCTTGGTGTTTATTCAAAGAAATCTTTTTACAGTGATACAAAAAGATGATATAAGTAACATAAATTGACGCTCCTCTATTTGAGTTTAAATAAAAGATTTAATCGATAAGTAGCGAGACAATAATCTATATTAATATATAAAACTGAAGTTTGTTTGCTTGAACGCGCTAATCTGAGGAAGTACTGGACCAATTTCAAAATTTCTTTCAGTGTTAGATAGCCCATATATCGAGGAAGGCTATAATATCATTACGCTAAAATTGAATCAAATTTTTTATCTAATTTTACGCGGACGAAGTTGCGGGCACAACTAGTAATAAATATATTTATCAAAGCCGAGGAAAAATCATCAATTACACAATAATTTATTACCGTGACCGCTTTTCGCTACTTTGCAACGTGAACTAATATAAAATAATAAATCCAACTGAATAATTTTATGCTAAACTAATAAATCCGTTTTCTATCAATTTTATATTTAGTATGTAAGTTCTATAAATTTTCAGTGTTTATCTTATCTGGTAATCTATGAAACGACATATCCGATTTTGATGGGAATTACAATGGACAATAACGTAACATAACATACTCTATATATTAGTAGATATTTAGGTCACTTGCATAAAAATTAGCAAGATTCATAATATAGTATGAAATTCAAAGCATGCGTATGACAAGTGTATACTACCATGGGGTGCTTAGCTCTTGTTCTTCCTAGCGTTATCCAGGTCTAGTACCAGGGTCCAGTTAGATTGCAGAGGATGTGTATGTAGGGCGAGCTAAGATGACTGACTGCCGTCAAATGTCATGCTCGAAACCACCAAAATCTCTAAAACCTCACGACTAATAATATTACTGAGCGACTTAATCGGGTCCCACTGTTTTACGTGCCTTCCAAAACACGGAGGAGATCGCATATTAAATAAAAACCGGTGTTAGAATAGGTCGCCCATCTATCACCCTGTCGCAGCAAGAGTTACTTAATCTAGCGATCGACTCAAATGCCCACCACTGATTAGTCCACGACCTCCTCATTGTGTGTTACTCCTATATTATATACATATATTTACAGAATCACAACCTTACAGATATTGTAAGTAATGCTCTCATTCCGGGTACATAAATTTTCCTATATGTATATATAGTATTCAAGGGGTGCGTCAATTTATATTACAATTAGATGTACAAATTTATCGGACTACGTGTTAAATGCTACGCTCTGAAGTGTGGTCTTTGATGTGAAAATCAAATCAGCGTTCAATTAATTAAAAATTGTCATTGTTATTATTTTGCGAAAACAGTATATTTGCATTAAATTATTTACATGAATTTTAACAAAATATTCTTTTTTATAAAAAAAAATACAAGTGTTAAAAAAATTAATATAGGTAAGCATATCGTTTTACGTATAGAAAATTGAAAAATACTTATATTTTCCAATGTAATGAACACTAGGCTAACAAAGATTCACCTATAGGTATAACAAAAAATTTAAGCTGCGATAACTCTATAGTATAAAGGCAGACTAAAATCTAGATACCAGAATGATCCAGACCTAGTTAACTATTATCATGACATCTATATGGCATTATATAGGTAACTAACGGACCCACGAGACGTTGTCTTCCCGTCTTACGGTCAGACGAAAGATCCAGTATTACAGCCATATATTGGTAGTATTCTGGAGATGCGACCCACTCTGCGGTTTTTAACATTATTTAAATATTCCTTTTAGTTTTTTTTGTTTCTTTTTTGTCAAGCCCTACCAGAAATAATGGGAATAAAAGAAAACAGACATTAGTCAAAGAGGCCTGGCTGTTTTTGAATTATAGCGATAAACATGCCGATAGCAGCGCCACCTACCGGGTGCAATTGCTCTGAAAATCATGGTCGAACCCCTTGGGATGTAAACCCAAAATTTCGTCTAAATCGGCCCAGTCCTTTCGAGTAGGGTGACAAGGCTTGTACACACGATTTTTTTTATAAAAAGAACATGTAACTTCATTTTACAAAATTGTATATAAAAATTAGCAATTAATCGTTTTTTATAATAGTAATTTATAGGTTCTCCTTCCTTTAGCTTTCTCTTCGTTACTTTTTTTAATATCCGTTATATTACTGCAGTTACTATATAAAGACTTCAACATGCAAATGTTGTCATTCTTGTGTAATGAGAATGATATCTCTTTATGTAACTTATACATATATAATATAAAACCACACTTCAATGAGCAAAAATGTGAAGAGGTGATTGATACGTGAACAATTCAGGTGTTTCACAACAGTGCTACCACGAAGACAAGTGGATGTAGGCAGGACATATCTATCATACATAGTAATACTAAATTTTACATATACACATAACATATACATCTTTAATTTTAAAATTTCTCTAACAGGGCAAAGTGCACTTTATAATATTCGTGGTAATACTGCATTTATCATATACATATATATAGAATTTTTCTTAGGATTTCAATTTAAAAATATTGATCTAATTTCTTTGAACTATTATTTCAGTAACAAATGAATAAAGGCTGATTTACACTTTAAATAGTACACGAGCAAGTAACTTGTGCAATTAACCAGTTAATTTAAAACAGGTAGAATTTGTAAGGCTTACAGTTCAATAGGAGACCAATTTTCCCAAAGAGTGTAGCTTAAAGCTAACAAATACTTATACTTTACAATTCAGTTGACCAAAAAGGGATGTAAACTAATTTATAAGCAGTAAAAGTGCAAACAACAAAAAGTACTAGCCAATGAAATATCTTTACAGTGTAAAAATAGGCAATGACGTAGGAAGCAGATTTACTAGCAAGGAAAGCCTCATACAGCACTACTGTTGGGCCTGTGCCCTTTGTACCACTACTCTTCAGTCTATTGAGGTCATGGCTGGTGGACAAGACGAAGACTAACCACAGCACCTACTGGGTAAACTAAAATGACTGTGGACATTCCAGAGAAGCAATGCCTTCTCTGAATCCTCGTCTCTTCCGTAAGAGCAGTAGGCCCTGCGTAAGATAGTCATCTCATGATATTTTAATAACCCATTGCGTGTTACACAGACACTTATTTCAACTAGGTATAACCGACAGCCCACTATGTAGAGGATGCATGGAGGAAGCAGGAACACCGCGTCATGTCATGCTAGATTGCACTGAGGAGGCAGAGACAAGGGCTAAAATCTTTAGGACTCCAAGGTCCCTGCAAGATTCCTTGAAAAACCCATATCGGGTTTTTGACTTTTGGCAGGAGCTAAGCTGTTTGAAATACTGACCCGTCATATCCTCACGCATAATGGTCGCCAATGAATGGAACTATTCCACAAAAAAGAAGATTTTTATAATGTACCTACAGAATCTTTATAATTTACAGTCAGCCATTGTCATCAGTTATGATTACTTAACTTGCTACTGTACTTATCAAAGTGTAAAGCGGCCTTAAGGTCAAGTAATATTGAACAAACAAGCTATACGCGTGAGTCAGTCAGTTATTATATAAACAATTATATACTTTTGTATTTTTCGTAAATATTTATATATGAATATAACGTAATTATTTTAGGCCCATATTGTCATTTAAATATCAGTTTAGCATAGAAGTGATACAATTTTAATTACATATGTCATAGTTAACAGTTAATTTAATGTTAAACAATCGATAAATTGAAGGTACAAATCTTCAAAAAATTATAGTTATTCCTTTATACATCATATTGTCCGACATAACAGGTGATAATTATACGTTTAAATAAAACTATTCCTTTATTACATGGATTATCATATATTTCAACATTTTCTTTCGAGCCTTATAAAGTCTGTATGATCAGACAAAATCGTATAGAAAATGTGAAATTATGTATATTATACTTTGTGATAAGTTTTATTTAAAAGGTTAATTGTTCGATATATCCATATATCTATGCTTTACAATATACCTATTGATAAATTTTGTTATATTCTAGAATTAATACATTTCCCGCTACACTCTTAATATCACTTCAGGCTGACACTATACACTAGGTGTCACACCCAGATTGTCTTTTCGTTAAAACACAATTACACGCTCAAATATCCGAAATACCCCTCATGAAGAGGTACCACTTAAAATCCAATACTACAATTAACATACAAGACTCAAGAGTAATCCTACTTTGTTCAAAACTTAGTGAGTATTAACCAAATTGTAATGAAAGGGATGACTTTTGGATAGGTATTGTAGCAGATGCCAGCATCAGCTGTATCCGAAAGTCGGTAATATTTCCATTGTTTTAGACAGATGTTAAAGATGAGAATTGGTTACAATTTTTCACATGATATACAACAAATTTTTGCACTAAAAGATATTAATCACATATGTACTGATTTCATTAATTGCATATGTATTATAATCTCCAAAGTATTATTCAAAAAAGCCACAATTTGCGGGATGTTCATTTTGTATTCTGTATTGGTGTCACCTGAATTTTTACTGGTAAAAATATGTCGACACAGTCATAATATCCCCAACATATTGTGTAGGGTTTCAACAATAAGCCGAAATTAATTAGTCATCGCACAGGGTTAGCTTGCGGTACTTGTAGTGAACACTCTAAAATTTGATTTGATTTTTGTCTATAATGACACCCATAAGAAATCCCTCATAGGTAGTACAATTTTATATTGTTGTACACCAATCACTTGTTAAGTATCCCCTTTAAATATAACATCTAACCACTTCGGCTTGCGGTCGCAAACATCCTAAAGGTTAAGGCTCATTACTGCCATAGAGAACATAGCGGGTGTCGTTTCTTACGCGGGAGGTAAGGGTTCGCGCTCGCTCTTGACGTAGAACAGCAGGTAGGGAGTGGCGGCTGAGCGAGTCTTGGGTTCGGCCGACAGCAGGTCCTCAAACTCGTGGTCCGCCAGAGGGCGTACTAAGTCGTCGTCGCAAGCGAGCCACGTCGCTCGGGGGGCACGTGGTTCGCAACACTCGGCCGCCGTGCACCCGGTAGGGGGGGCACGGGAGCGGCCAAACAGTCTCATGAAGCCCGTGCCACTGCCGTGTGGCACGTCTCCACCCGCGCGCCCGCACCTCGCCGCCTGCGCGCCGCACCGCGCGTACGACACGTAGTGCCCTCCCGTCAACGTCTGCCCGAGGTGCATTATCACCGCCCAGAGGACGTAGCTGTAACGTATACAAAAAAGAGATTGTCGTGGCCTTTCTCAGATTAGGGCCCGAGGTTCCTAAAATTAGTTTTACAGTAACAAGAGAATTGAACATTTTTCTCTTCTTCAGAGAAAGGGGGATAGATCTCCCTTTCTCTCGCCCTATGCAAACACTGTTTATTTGTATTTATGAATGTGTCTGTCTCTGTCAATGGTGGTTTTTGCAGGACAGATTCAACGTGTCGTGATTACGGCTTACGTCACATCTTGATGCGGCCTGACCCGATGGGATCCAGATATAGGCGTTCTAAATATCTTTATTTAATCAAATTACTCCCTTTAGAATGGGGTGCATATAGAAGCAACCCCGTTTATCATACCCACAACTAAGCAACTGACCCTTCTTTGAATTTCGAACAGGTTACAAATAAAACGATTAATCAGGTCAAATAAAGTGTTTTCTTTTATAATTGTATTTCTGTTGAAGCGTCGAAAAAAAAAAGGTTTCGTGCAACTTGGTTTATTGGATTTTTTTATTACGCCTAATTTAATTCTCACACTTAATTATACTTGCGTTTGGCTTCATTATAAGTGATTATGTATTATGAATGTGTATACTCATAAGCAATACTGTTGTAGTGGTATATAGATGTTTGTGATAGAAAACGTATCGATATTTAAAATGTGTAGCCTCAGATGAAGTAAATGAATGACATTATATAGACATCTTATTATTCATTAGTTTGCGGAAAGTCAAAGCAAGTAAAAGTAAAAAAAAAACATTGCACAAACAGCAATGCAATTGAATCTTTGCTTGCAAAAAAATAGAGATATTTGTTTATTTTTCATTTGATGGCAGACTTCAGATTGACGGAGTCAGTTTTTAATGACCTTTTTTTCGAATATTGTATCTAGGTCGTGTACTACTTTTTACTTGCAAAGCAAGCAAACTTCAACTGTATTTGCTGATGAAAAAAATATGATCGATTCATCGTCTCGATTTGAAGTGGAAAAAATCCTAACATACAGACAGATGTGGGAATACTTTGTGTATTATTATTTTGTCTGACACACGTGTCGCTACGTGTTTAGAGTACGAAACGGATTGACTCACACCTCTCGAGATTCGGTCCTTAGGTATTCTTGAAGTAACATTTTTTATTGCGCTTTCAACCATTGTTTTAAAACTATGCCTTATACAAGTTTATTATTTCTCGGCAAAGGATTAAACATTCTTATACACATACACGAGTAACATTCCTCTATCTTTACCATTTAAAACATGAGTAAAAAGTTCTTGATGCGACGCATTTGTGGACGGAGACAAGAACCGTTAAATCTTCTTCACTTACTAGATCTCTCCAATACTTTTTCTTTCGTAGTGAATAAAGAATTGTCATCGACTTTTACATATACAATTTCGTTGGTTGATAAGCTGCAGCAATCCTATGTTAACTGACCGACAACTTTAGAAATTAAGAATGAAAATCTTGTCAAATTATAATGTCGTATCGTGATTGTTGGCAACACTGGATGATTTATGTTTGGTCGGCGCGTTTTTCGTCTTAACGAAGTTACCGCCAAATAAATAATAACAGAGGGGAAACTGTAGAACTAATTGTCGGAGATATAAAAAATTATAAAGAATTTAATGTTAAAAGAAAACAAATGTTATAATATTGGAAGTGACCTATTTTAGTAATTAAAAATGTTTTTGGATGCGCTATTGTTTAAGTTAAAAAAAGTTTAAAAGTTGCAAGAGAGCTTGTTTAATTTACATCAGAAGTGGCAAATAGTAATCATCGCCGATATGGGAAAACGCACCGACCAATCATATACCACCCAGTGTTGCCAACATGACCATGATTTTAGTGTTATATGTACGTGGGTACGAGATTAGAAAGTAGGTACATAATATTTTAAAATTGAGGACTTTCGCAATCGATTGTATAAAACAAAAAAATAATTTGAGTATTTACTGTCCGTTTTTTATTTTCGCTGTATAAATATATATAATTCTTTTACTGACTTAACCAATACTAATATTTTTCCAGTTGGCATCGTTTCCTACTCGATACCGAAAGGAGACAAACGAAGTAACGGTGTAGAATTGACTGATATGATATATGACGGACAGTGGGGTGAGGAATTAAGGAACGGTTTGGGGCAGCTAGTTGATGGTCAATTTGGCGGTGATGAAATACGCGAAGCAGCCAAGACCTCCGCCTGGGTGGGATGGAGAAACGACTCGCGCCCAAACCCGCCAGTGATCATCTTCGAATTCGATAAAGTGAGGGAATTCAGTACCGTGCATTTGTACTGCAATAACAAATTTATGAGGGATGTGCAGGTTAGTACGAACACTTTTTTGCAAATTCCTATCCCGCTTGCATTCAATAAATAGAAAACTTGCATCAGAAATTGATACGACAACACCCATACAGTGTGACATGTGATTTAATTTAATATATTGGTCTTTGACCCCGGATGTGATCGTATTGAAACTAATATCCCTTATTTGCAGGTATTTTCCGAAGCCATCATTTCGTTTTCAATCGGTGGTCGTCACTTTCAAGACGAGCCGATACACTACACCACGGTGGAAGACAACATCTTCGAGAGTTCTCGTAACGTGAGCATCAAGTTACACCACCGCATTGGCCGATGGGTTCGTATCGAGCTCCGGTTCTCAGCGCGATGGATTCTAATCAGCGAAGTTGTTTTTGACTCGGGTAAGTAAATTTTATGTCATTTATTAATCGCTTTTCTCGTATCTATCTGAAACGTTCGTTTAAAGATAATGACAGGGTAGTGTATTGGCTCTTAATAATATGAGAAGCGCTTCTATACCTCAATCTATTGGGCTGGGAAATATAAGCTGTAGATTTTAGACGAGTTATTCGATATCCTACGGTGGTCTGTAGAAAAGTTGCATAAAAAGTCATTAAAATGCTGTCCTCGGGAGATTTGTGGCTGGCTGAACAGAAATTGTCCTATTGTTCAGAATACAGGTTAAATTATAAACCTCAATATAATTAGACCTTTATGTTAAATACCTGTATTAAACAGTCTATATATTATTCTCTTAGACGTTGCGCAAGGAAACTACACACCAGAAAGCTCAAAGCCATCGAACGGTAAGGATAGAGCGAAAATACAGACAAGCAAAGATCTGCCAATATCTACTGCACACCAAGAAGACCCTTTGTACATGGCGATCGTAGTTGGAGTCCTAACCGCATTAGTGATACTCCTCGCAGTCGCAGTCTTCCTAATAATCCATAGGCATAGACATAGAAAATGCTTCGCTTCTCCGCTTGCGAAGACCACGATAGCCCAGAAGAGGACCGTTGCAGACAATTATAACCCTTGCGGTACCGCCATGCTGCCTGACAATAAGATGATAATCGATTGCGCCTTAGACGTTAAGTCTGACGAGTACCAGGAGCCGTATCAAGCTTTAAAATGTGCGCCGTATTTTAGCTATAGTACTGTATTATTGGAGATGAAAGACTTTGTTAAGGACTCCAACACAGCGTTGTCTGGTAAGAAATTTTATTTATAACTCATTGTAAAATTTCGAATACACAAATGCGTCCTCTATCTAATCTTTACTTAGCTGATAACCTTTAAGAATATAAATTACAACAGTAAAATTAAACATGCCATTCCTATCCTTTGTTCACTTTATAAAGAATATGAAAACTCTCTTGAAAGAAGCAAAATAAGAAGCTAGGAGTTAATTCAGTGTTTCCCAACGTGGGACCCACGCCCCACAGTGGGTCAATTTGATAGTTAAGGGGGGCAATTTGAAAATGTATTCGACACGATTTAAAACTTTCGCTTTGGGTTATTTAAATGCAATGCTAGATATCGGTGACAAATTTAACAATAAAGGCAAATTCTTTAATAGAAGGCTGTAAATAGTTATTAGGTATAATTTGTTCGATGTTACCAAAATATCAACTTCCTTAAACTTATCATTTATATTTCTTAAATGCCTAAAAAAGGTTGGTAAACACTAAGTTATTGGTCCGATAGTTAATAAACTCTTTGAAACCCTAACAGATAGTTCAAACTACGACTATGCAGTGCCGGAGCTAAGTTCAGCACCCCTGCTTACGAAGCGTCGGTTACCTGATAGCATATCAGACAGAGCGACCGAGCTTGTTAGTGATCACACCGACGCATTGGCAGAGCTGGAAGCGAGGCGCTCTGCCGCCGGATCCATCCGTTCCAAGCACAGCACTAGGGTGAGATTATTGTATTATTATACATAATTTATTGTACTCAGAAATTGACACTTTACAGAAATACACTGTTACGGGTTTATGGTGATTAAATGAAAGATTTGGTATCTTACTATTATATATTTAACTAATTAAACTAACTAATCGAAAGCAAGTCCTTTATAATGTGTCATTACAGTAACGACAACTTTTTCTGACCGCATTACCAAGGTTAGGATGGCTTGTACTTAATAAAAAAGATAGCCATACAACCTATTACACAAGAGAAAGTAGTTATTACGCTAAGGTCCTAATATCACTAAACTCTAAATACCACTTTTCTTGCCTATTAACGTTTATATCGTGCTAAAGTTGCTCAAACATATATGGTAATACATACAAACTATAGCATACTAAAAACTACTTTACAGCTATAGTTGCTGGATAACAATGTACCACCCACTCTTAAAATTGCTCTCCAACAGAACAAAGATCTAAAGAAGAGTTATTAAAGAGTATTAGACTTTACGCACAACGCTACTCTATTGCCGTTTGGTAAATTACAGACATTTTAGAATTCTAAGATGTACAAGTTAACCCGTGTACCTTTTGGTGAATTACATACCTTTCAGAAATCTTAAATGTGCATGTTAAAATTTCCAAGTTTACAATTTCATGTTATTGTAATTTACAGACAAATTGAAATATTACTAGTATTTACCATTATTTATTAGGTATAGCCATAAAATTTACTGAATTATTTATTTACTCGATATCAATTATCGAGTTTAATTCCGAGTGACAGCTGTCATTAAATCTTCTTTTTTATAAGTGACAAGTTTTTTTACGCTGAGAAATGCATTTACGAACTAACTTTTTCGAATAGCAAATTAACAACAGAACGTTAGACCACACTTTAAGTAATTTTAAGGAAATTTGGTCAAAAATTTTGTATCTATTGTTATTACATAATTAGAACAAGAATCAAGTGCCGAGTACCCTCCTTAAGTATATTAAGTGTCTCTCCAGTCACCTGTACAATCGTATGCCTTACTCTACTAGTGAAGTTTCTGTCCAAAATTCACATGCTCTTTTTAATGAATAAATTTAATTATAATATTTTTATGTATGTTATGTAATGTTTATTTGACTTTTTAGTTTAAATTAGATTTAGTTTTTTTTTTTAATAATGTTATGGCACTATAATACAATATAATTTGTAAATTTAATTAATTATAGACATAAAATTATAATATGGTTAAGTGAAATGTATAATTTAATAAGTCCGTGCCATTTCCTTTTTGCTTTCACTTTGCCATTCCTTTTTTATAATAAAAACGTTGTCCTAACAATAACAAAAAAAGAAATTATACAATTTAGTGCACTCGTTTGGAAGTTATGCACGTGCATACATTTCAGCGCCTCATTTTTATTTGCGACTATAAATTGAGAGTGATGTAAGCTATCCCATCTTTTAAGTTAGATCAAACTGCATACAGTGTACAAAGTTGATTAAAATCCGTTAATTACTTTAGGAGTAACTCGCGAACAAGCAACGTGACGCGTAATTTATATATATTAAGAAGAAAGATAAGATTATTGATATCTACAGCCTTTGCGATGAATAAAGACGCGGGCAAAATTTTAATATTTATATAGAAATGCGCATTGGTCATCTATTACCAAATCTCGAAAACCGCGGAACGAACAAAGATGAAATTTGACAAGGAACTTATACTTATTGGACATCCGCTTGGAGCGGATTTTCGTTAGGGCCTAATTAACGTGGTCTTAAAATTGTTCATGTTATAAATTAACCTTTGATGCAATGAGATTAAGAGAGA
>JANCMC010018245.1:0-13074 GCA_024363005.1 Charaxes varanes
GATTTGTGACGTCACATTGAAACATCTGTTTTCTTATAATTATATATGATGCATGCAAAAAATTGAAAAATATGTGACGTCACATCAAGGGCGAGAGGCTGTCGAAAATGTGTCAACGTGTGACAAGGACGAGGGTGTATCGTTATGTCCACAGACTAATATAATTTGAAATAATTGTTATTATGCTTCCTTGTTAGGTATATCTAAAAAAAATATTAGCCTTCAATTTCAGAGAAATAGTATAATGGTAAAATTCATAATGATTAAATACTATACATTTATAATGAAACTACACGGTATAGATAGTATGTACATGTTTACGTTATATATAACGGTATTTATATGGTCTAAGTAGCCTGTAATATACAATATGAAAAATGAAATGTCGTCATTTAATAACTAATCTAATACAAATTACTACATGTTACGAGTTTCTTACTTCTGTTTAAAATTGTAATTACCACGCCAATAGAACTTAAATTAAACATACAAGTTCCTATAACGATATATATGGCGATGAAGTCTGTGGAAGCATATATCAATACCCCGTGAGGATCCAGGAATATGTGATACGTCACCAACACCGACCCCACCACATTCAGAACATTACCTGAAATATTTGAAATATGTTTGTATTAGCAACGTTAGAGCAGAATTTTCCAAGCCTCATATGTTCTGCGTGATCCTCTAACATTTTTATATTAATATTAGCTGTGCACACGACGTCGTCCGCGTAAAATTAGGTAAAAGGAATAGATTCAATTTTAGCATGATGATATATTGCCTATAGTCTTCCTCCATAAATGGGCTATCCAACATTGAAAGAATTTTTCAAATCGGACCAGTAGGTCCTGAGATTAACTGGTTCAAGCAAAAAAATAAATAAACTCTTCAGCTTTATATATTAAATGTATGTACCCCGCGACATCGTCCGCGTGGACTTTTATCACTTAGGTGTTTAAAAAATTGTTTTTGGATAAGGATCAATATCATGTTTGTAAAAACACTTTCGCAAATAAGCCGAGCCAACCTTAAGTAATACGCAAACATATGCTATCGCGGACTTTTATTTGGAACTTTTAAAGGGGAACAATTCCATCATACATGATTTTTGACATTTTGAGATTTTAACCATTTACGCAGCGCACGCAGCGAAATCTCTCAAAAGGGGGAAAAAAACGGCCAATTTTGAAACAATCTTCAGTGGTGCTCCGCTGCTTTTAGTCTTCGCGTGATGGTATATAGTCTATAGCTTCCCTCGTTAAACGTGCTATCTAACATTGAAAGAATTTTTCCAATCGGACCAGTAGTTCCGGAGATTAGCGCTTCAAATAAACGAAGAAACAAACTCTTCAGCTTTATATATTAGTATAGATATAGAATATAGATTGGCTCTTAAAAATATATAGAATTTAGTTATGAACCAATGATTGTTTGAAACATTAGTTATTTTATTTTAAGTACAATACTTTGGACAAACTTTGGTTATTTCCTTTCATAAGTTTTTTAACAAGAATTTTTTCAAAGAAAACTGAATCTATCATAGAAATAATAGGTCTTCAAAACTCGGCGGTTTGCTGACGGTGACTCAGTGAAACTCACAGGAGTAATGGAATTATAATTTCCTACATCTATTCCTATGCCAATCGTGTCCTAAGTCCTAACATTGAGAATTACAACTGGTTGCGTAGGTACTCGTTCATTTTCTATACTGCTAGTTTGTACAATTTTTTTTCAATTTTAAGAATATTCATTATTTTTACGGAATTGAGATTTTTCTTAAAATTAAAGCAGCCTATGTTATTCCTTCTGACATAAGTTTCCTAACGGTGAAAATCTCGATACGCAAGAAGATAAAAATATAACAAAATATTATATAAATTCAAGCCCAATTCAAAAGTGTATAATACTTTTTAAACAGTTATGTTAGTGTACAACTCTAAAAAGATACTGCAATAATTACCAAGCATTGATATATAGCTGACGATTTTCAGTGTCTTCATAAAATATTCAAGGAAAAGATATGGAAACAGTAATGCTGCCATTGCAGGCTTAGACGTTTGCCAATCCATAATCTGGAAATTATACAATGGTATTTAAATTTGTTCGGTATATTTTTTAATATAGCGTAAATAGGAGGGAAAAAATCGTAGCATACATCGACCGTATATGTGTATAAAGTAAAAAAAAAATAGTAGTATTCAACTTACATCTCTTAAGCTATCTGCGGTAAATATAACGAAAACGGTACAAATGCTGATTTGGCTGAGTATCATAAACGTAGCAATTATGACCCTGAAAAAAAAGAACATTGTAAACACACGTCTTAAACTAGAGTTTTCTTAACCTGGAGACCTCCAAAACTATATTCGTTGAAATCTGTAACTATAGTAATTACTGATTACCTACTCTGAGAAACTGTAATGAAATTACAACTAGACTCTTTAATTAACAAATCCACCTTGAAAAAAAAAAATGCTTTGGTTGATCGTAACACACAACGTTGTACACAAAACGTCTAGGAAGGTATCTTGTCCGCTGACGCTGACTGCGACGGAGGAAGTTATGGACACTTGAAATATAATAAGCTAGTCTCATTATAATTGAAATTCAACAAAGTCTATTCTTTTTCTACCTAGCGTTATCTCAGTCTATTACAAGGGTCTGCTTAAAGTGCAAAGGATATGGCTTTGGGTCTGGGGCAAGTTGAAATGACCGGCTGCCGTCTGACGTCATCTCCGGAATCTCTACGGTCTCTACAATCCCACGACTAATATCGCTCAGTGACAATAATATATTGGGACCCACTATTTTAAGTGCCTTCTGAAACACAGAGAAGACGGATATTTGAAAAACCGGTGTTAGAATGGGTCACTAATCTATCACCCGGTCACAGTAAGAACTGTTTATCCTAGCAATCGACTAAAATGAAATAATGATTAAGCTACGACCTCCTCGAAAAAAAATTAGGCATCGTTTAAACATGAAAATTATTTTTAGTGTGTGAATCGAGTATTTTCTTCAACTTACGGACCATGGCTTGCTAATTTGTGTAAGAATCTTGGCCCACGTAACAGAGCTAAGCGGAATCCATATCTGTACGGTGTACGAGGTATTTTCAGTTGCCTACTGATTTCGTTCAGGCACCATAGCTGAAATAACAAACGATCGCTCCATATAACGTTACCCTGGCGCTATATTATAGCTCTAAATTTTTGTACACTTTTTTGATGAAGACTTTGAACACATATTTGCGCAGCCAACCACGCTTGCAGTGTTGTCAATGTAGCATATTTTAAGAGAGATTTAGCATATTTTACACGAGTCTCGTAGGCAACACTGCACCCTTGCTTAGAGAATATTATACAATACTTTGCATAAGTTTTATGTGTATATAGAGTATTTTTTTAATTTTCTAATATTGGCTTTTGTTTGCGATTTCGTCTGCGTAGATTACAAATATTCAATCCTATATACCATATACATTTAATATCTTAAATAAAATCACCAAAGTCATTCATCTGTGAAATGAGAGGTTACAGGTAGTGCCATCCTCATCCCATTATTGAGCGCGCAATGTATCGTGAACATTGGAATGCAATCGTCAACAAATGTCGAAAACAAGTTAACGACCCGCGCCGCGCTACTTCTGTTACGCCATGCAAAAGCAACTGGTCGAAGTACTTTTATGTTTTATTTACATTGCGGTTTGATGTAAAAATATTTAATAAATTTGTTTCAGATTTAAAACCGCACTGGGACAGATATTAATAATGATGTTTTACAGTATTCAGTTAAAAAAATGGTAAAAAAATTGTACGTTTTAAGAAAAAGCCTACGAAAATATTCATCACTGGGGAGTCTAATCATATTCTGAACCCATGGGTGCGCATCCGGTACGATGTCTTTTACACCCTGTATAAAGAAAATATGTAGCATCTACTTTCGAAAAGTTTAACCATAAATTTGTACATACAAACATAGAATATCATATATAATTTATATTGAACGATTACGATACTTACCAATGTGGAGTGCATGTGCATAATAAGAAGGCCCATAGACATGCACATGATGGGGCCCAAGATAATGCCAACTTGGCTAAGAGCTAATGGAAGACCCAAAACGCCAGCACCAAAAATTATTCGTGTAAGATTAAAAATAGCCATCCAAGGTCTGTAACAAATTATGAAATTTCCTTATAATATTAATAGCTAAACTATTATTCAAAAAACAATTGCTGATCGTTAGTCTGGAGCGATTTGAACTACGTCTGTTTTGTGTCATTCGTCTTTATAAGGACAACTCAATAGAATATTTATATAATCTTTATTTCTTAAAAAAAAAACAACTTAAAATTGTCAGAATTGAACCAAATTTGAATGGGACCACACGGGAAGCACCAGCTTTCAAATAAAAAAAGAATCATCAAAATTAACCAGTGGAAAGTTCTGAGGTAACAAGCATAAAAAATACGGTTGTACTTGAAAAACGTACAAAATGCAGAATTGCACAGTTACTTTGAAATACTTCCAATGGCTTTAATAATCTGTCTAGCTTAAAAATATGGATAAAAGCTTGGCTAAGCTCGCTATTAAAAAGACGAGCCATCGTTCGGACTAGACAACGTCTTCGTCTGCGGGGCCCGCTAGTAACATTTAAATATACGGTTGTAGTATAAATAAATTATATAATCTTTTTTTAATCTACTTGATAGGCTGTTCCGGTTCCCTGTGTTCAGTAGGATCATAGTCATCAAGAGGTGGTGTGACCGATGGTAATCTTTCAGCCCGAACGTCAATGATTGATTGACGATTGGCGGGGCGTAATACAATTTTGCCAACAGGTTCAAAAGCAGCCCTGTAATTATATTACGATAAGCATACATGAATTTCTCTCCCTAATGACGTACCGTAGATGAATGGCCTAGTGAGCACCTACATAATGCATTAGTGGGCGAGTTTGTAAAGGCATTTAATTATGGGAGCGAGATTCATGGTACTTTAATCCTCCCTATAGCACGGTGCTCATATAACGCATTCATATTATTCTATAATACCTAATATTATATTAAGCGCAATCGGGGCCATACAAGCGCGTTGTACGAGTATAATCCTATAACTGGTTTTCCTTTAATTTGGAATAACCTAGCGTGTTATAGAAGGAATTACAGTAAACATCTTTTACAACTTTATGATTTGCATAATACGTTTTGCCTTTGTATATTAAAATGTTATTATCATTTCGAATCCAAAGATGTTTTATCCAAGTAGACTTTTACAAGCTATTTTGAATCGTTGAATATTTCAAAAGCTACCACTGAATCAGAGAAGTCGAGCCATGAAAAGAATCAACACGAAACTCGTCAGCCACTCTTTTTAAAAGTAGGTATTACGAAAAAATACTCAAAAACATATATACTGTTTTGATTTTTTTAAATACTTTTAGGACTCTCGTAAATAAATTAAATTTGAATTAAGTGAAAAAAAAATACTTTCATGTTTTAATTTTTTTTCTTCTATTTAAAATTCTCCGATATCTCTTTGTACTGATTCTGTCAAGTTATGTTTTAAATTATTGATATTATTTATCGTACATGTTATTTCATACATATTATACTATTTTAAAAGTAAAATAATTCCTTGTGTTTCTATGTACCGTTCATAGACTTAATCTTTCTGCTTTTTATATTTGTGACATACTTTATTCCTCTGAAAAATTAGAGACTTATTTTTGTTTATGGTATCATTCAAAAAAGGTTGCAGATTATTGGTAAATTACCATTTCTTTTATATTCAATATAAGTAATCGTTAGCACAATAAAAAGAATACTATCATAAATAAGCCGCGCAAGAGCGAGTCAGACTCCCGCGCTAAGGGTTCCGTACCATCACGTAATATTTTCCTAGGTTATTTTAAAATTTATACTCTTCATAAGATTTCTTTTAATTTGACAAAGTTACCGCATTATTTTTTGTGATGTAACTTCAAATTTACCGTTTTAGGATTTTTTCTTATACTTGTACTTGATGATATATGTATCTTCTAGCCAAATTTCATGATTCTAGTTCAAGAGGAAGCACCCTATAGGTTTTAATTCTCTTTTCGAATGTACTAGAATGGGAAATGCGACATAAATGGCCAAATTTTTTGATTGTGACATGCGTATACTTCGAGATTATTATTTTACACAGCTTCAAGGGATCACAGACTCTCTCTCTTTCTATTTGGTATGTATTTAAATTTTATACCTTTATACGTTTTGAGAAACGGGGTTCTTGAAGGATAGACAGGCAGATAGACGAACAGTTACTATTGCAACAACAAATTTACAATTTTCGGACATTATCCTTGTGCTACAGGTTGTAGCTTTTTACCAAATTTCATAAATTTAGCTCATAGGTTTTTACTTTTCCTTGCAAAAGTATGGGAAATGTGATATAAACGGATGTATATTTCGAATGCGTACACTTAGAGATTTGATTTACATTTACGGGGGAGTAGTCAACTGTTATCTTAAGATGCTCTCGCTTGTAGATTAGATCATAGGTTGCATTCAAAAGGCTGCATGAAACAGCACGAACAGTCATATCATGTGGAGCCCTAACCACCGACTGCTTCGGTTGTTACTCTGCTTTCTGCGGCGTATGTATTTTTAAATCTTTGGACTTTTGTAACATTTAAAATTAAGCAAAATTATAGTTTTATAGATAAATAATAGAACTTTTTCAAATTTTCTTCCATAGAGATTTTTTCATTTTTCACATTCACATTTCATTCTTCGTACAACGAACCTCCTATATTCTTCATATACCTAAATATATTATTTTTATCTATGCTCTACAATGTGACAGTTATTCTATATTATCTATTAAACAACATGACAGCAAAAAGTTAGCGACAGTGATCTAAGGCGGAATTATTATAATTCACAACACTCTTATGTGCAATTATTATACAATTTTGATTAATTTTGAAAAGAATGATGTCAACTACAGAAGGAGAATTGGATGTAGAGGTGTCCCGTGAACTAGAAGATGGCGAGGTAAGTCTAAGAATTTAAGGTAAGGCCTTCGACTCTACGTTGATGGCTCAACCCATTTTAAAAATAATTTTATAGATCTATTGTATAACTTCGCGCCAATAATAGTGTTACAATAATGTACTATAGGATTTGTTCGTGAATATATCTCGACATATTTTCTAAAGAAGACTTATTTCAACGATCAAATATTGTTTTTTAGTGTTATGCATTTGATTACAGTTAGAGGACTCCGACGTGGAAGAGGGCACGTATATCCCTTTAGCGCGACCAGAAACCTTTAACCCGCCGTCTTTAGTAAATATGCAAATACAAGACGAACAAAGTGACGAAGATTCAGCCCAAGAATCGTCATGTTCAGAATCAGATGATGAACCGCGTCGGCGCACTAAACGAACTAAACTAAGGCCTCGACGTCCACCGCCGCAAGCACCATCAGGAAAAAAAGATAAATATAACATTTGGTGCAAGGCATTGCAGGTAAATAAAGAAACATTTCTAAGATACCAGATACTCTATATTAACTTGTGATCCTAAGCATTATTTTATTCAAAAACAAAACATTTATTTAATTACTTGTCTAATTAAATTATTATTAAAGAATGGTTAAAAGTAAAGTAATTTAAAATAATTTCAGGAGGATCTTCTGACTGAAGATATGGTTGGCTGTGATGTTACAAAGAAAAGTAGATATGGTGTTGAATCTTATGATTATACTATTAAGTACAGGCTAGATAACGACTATGTGTCTAAAAAAGTTTTCACCAACAGTAATGATTGTAAACAAAAGGATTATAAAACAAACAAGAGAAGCTATTCAGACAGAACGAATAAAAAATTTAAACAAGGTAAAAGAGTCAATAGTGAGCAACCATTAGAAGAAAAGCAAAATCCAAGAATTTTACTGGACTTAGTTGTAACATTAGAGCATCCATTGGAACAAATAGCTCAAGATATTGCAGAAAAGTTATCAGAGGAGAAAAAAGAATTACTTGGTAAGTATATTACACTTCTCTTACTATTAAATATCAAAAAATAGCACTAATAGATGGCTTTTGGTAGCTTAACCTCCTGTCTGCCAGTAGCTCTGCCATATTTTAAATCTCACATCTCTTATAAGTAATTCATTTTTTTGATATGCTGTAGAGGGCAACTTTACTTGTAGCCTTTAAAAAGCTAGCCTAAAATAGCCTAAAAATAGCTTTGCCAATAATTCATAATTTTTTTGTAATTTGCAAAAAATTCAATAGGTTACTCTGTATTAGGGTTATTCTTATGACATAGACATATACCATTGCTGACTCTTTTATAGATATTTTTAAGATACACATTTCTGTACTACATTATTTTTATCTAACTCATGCATGTAACATTAGCACACAAAAATATGTTTTTATGATATATTGTTACAAGTCTTTGAAATGCTCTGCTTTTATGTACTATATTATATATGTACATATAAACCATTTTCTTATTTCAGTCTATTTATTGAACTAAACCTCATTCAAATCTGTTGGATAGTTCTAAAGATCCAAGAGTAAAAGGATTGAGTAACTTTGTTTTATACTAAGTAAAGATTTATGTCTGCGTACTTATAATTTTAAGAGCACAAATTATCATTATAACTACAAAATACATTTTCATATATTATATGAAATTTTTGCTTATATTTCATATATTATATATGGTCTTACAAAAAATGGACTAAATAATATGTTCTATTCAAAATAAAATATTAATACCAAGGAAAACATAAACGTTGCTGTCCATAAAAGACCTGCCGGTGAACTATCATGAATGAAGCAAAGACCATTGAAAAGACCTAGAGCGAAGATAAAAGCGAAGCTCAGGATCAAATGGGATGGATATAGATAGATAGATAGATAAGCACTTTATTGCACACACATTTAGGTAAAAAACAATTATAGACATATACAGCTTAAACAATATGGCGGTACCGTTCGATTCTTCGACTCCAACGGTTCGAAATGTTCGTTTTAGGGCCTCTGATGTGCTGTCGTCGCGAAAAAAAGAAGTAATGGTCCAGCGCCACCATGACGGTGCTGTCGAAGGTCTGGTCGTCGTCGGCCAGCGCCGCCTCGTACTCCGGCGTGACGTCCTGCAGCGCCGCGTCCAGCACCTCCTGCCCCTTCGTCAGCTCTGCGGGCGAAGACTATGCTCTGCAGCATATCTTGTAGATAAAAATAGCCTGCCTATACGCAAAATTCTATCCAACTCGATTCAGCGGTTTAGTAGCAGTTTTATCCCGCTGTCCTGAGTGCCCCAACAGGTAGGACTGAATGGCTGCCTCCGATAGGAGGAGGAGGACTTAACGTAGCTACGTCTCGAGCCGCAACAATAGTGTTTCGTCAGCGAAACGCTAAGGAGTAGGAAAAGCTGTTACGCCTTTTCTACTAAAATGCTGGAATAAATTGGCCGAGATTGTGTATAGGCTTATTAATTCAAAGGATTTATAGCTCGTCTGCAGTAAAATTGGCTGGGCCTTTAGAACTCCCGTCTGTTTCGTTTTATTCGAATTATTTCGAGAACGCAACTTCAGACTACTTCCAATAGATGGCGTTCGTACTGAACCTTTCGTCCGATCGTACATCGGGAATGACAACGGCTGCGGGGTCCGCTAGTACAGTATTCGAGCTTTTAGATGTCGCCAAGCGGAAGCGGGTAGTACTGTCCCTCTCCCACATTATACTTTTAGCAGACTGGGGAAACGAGCACAAGTCTCGGCCGCTCACCCGCCAGCAGCAGCGCGGCGCGGCGGCGCGCGGAGGCGCGGCGCGGCAGCGGCACGCGCTCGGCGCGGTACACGGCGTCGCTGATGCGCCGCACGATGGTGTCCATCAGCTCGCGCTTCTTGGCCAGACATTATTATAGGAAAATAGTAAGTAAGCCAACGTTTGGACAGGACAGGGTCTGCCGAGTCCGCTAGTATGCACAACACTGGGTCAAAACTTTGGTCAAAATTAATTTACAAAATACATATAACGCGATGACTTGGAAAGAGTGGATTGGGTTAGCTCCGAATAGAGGAGAGTGGTCTAAATGAGGATAGGCCATAGCCCAGCTGTGGAACATTACAGACTAATTTTTAAAAATGCATATACTTTTTGTTCCGGAAAACAATTCTTAACATGTGTGTTTATCCGTTTATCCGTCTAATTTTACTGGTCTTCAAAACGGCCTAACCAATTTCACTAAGACTTGATGGATGCTATAAATCAAAACGGCATAAGACCTCCTTACAAAAATGTTGAAAGGTCAATCTGTAATGCTGCTAAATGCTTTTTTAGGTTCAAAGTGTTTTATATACTATGCTATGAAATCTCCATTAAAAACCGTATCTGTTAGTGTAAAAAACATTTCGATTATTTTCTTAATATTGTTATTATTTTATTTTATATATATACGCTTAAGAGGTAGCGAGGGGTATACCAGCAAAATCCCTGTATAATCTATTAAAAATCTTAGCTTATCAAGAACTATCATAAGTTCTTGATTAGAAAGGACATCTAAAGCCGCACTAGTAGGATCCTATTAGATTTGGCTAGGCAGGGTAGGGAACACTGGCAGTGAAGGCTAGTGTAGTGGCCACTAGATAGAGCGCTCTAAAGCCTACACCTGGGTCACAGGTCCCGGGCACTGCTATCGTTCCTTCCTCCGCAACCCGATGGACCCAGGACCCGCACGGTGAATCCATGTAAAGCTAAGAAATTCGTCTCATCAGTAACAATAAATTCTTGAGTACGTTTTTTCTTACAGTCTACCAAGAAAGTGCTTTACCATTTTGGATAAAAAATTGAAGAAAGAAAAAAGAAAATTTTGCTAAGGGTTTTTGTTAGAAATTAACTTAATGCGTAACAAACAAAAATGAGCCTTTTAACTAATTGACGTGCAAAGGACATTCGACCCTAGTAAGGAAACCGATTTCTTTGTCGACTAAACATTTGGTTTACTCATTGGTTGTAATTGGCAGTACTATACGGTCCTAGGCACAACGAATACAGTTTAGTGAAACTAGAGATCGCAATCATAGATAAGCAAACCCTTATACCGTCTTGCACTTAAACAAAGACATCTCCCTCGAGGGAAGAACGTATACAGCATTGCCTTAATGCATAACAAACAAAAGAAAATATAAGAAGCTCTTACTAACAAGATTGCTAAGGATAGTTTGTGGTGTTTTCTCTGATGTAATAATAAATTCTTTATTTCTTTTAGTGCTTGGTTTACTTTTATAATTCCACGGAACAGGCATGATGACAAATTAAAAAAAAACAGGCATATAGTGGTCTTTAAAAATTATAATATTTCTGCAGATTTTTGCGTTTTTATAGCAAAAAAAAACTTTTTAATTTTAAGATTAATATTCCCTCTAAAACACTCGTAGTTGTTACAATGTCACTTATATTATCACTGCGTTCTACTAACCGTCACATCGACGTCTTCACCGCAACGGTAACGTTAGCGGCTGTCAAATTTCGAATATCTGAAACGGCATTTTAAAACGATGCGATCGTTTATTCGAACGCACTAAAAATATATGTGACCTCATACGCTCTGCTGGATGTTTAAGCTATCATGGCGTACTGTTGTATTTTGTAGTATCCTTTTTTTATTAATCCCTGTTAATCTCGCTCGCAAAATAAAATTAAATACGTTTGTTTAGCTTTATGTCTCTTGTTTTATAAAATAAATACATAATTTAAATTATTTCTATTTACTGTCACCTTGCCTGCATGCCTAAAAAATCATTTAGCAGCATTACAGACTGACCTTTCAACATTTTTGTAAGGAAATGTCATGCCGTTCTGATTTATAGCATCCATCTGTTTTAGCAAAATTAGTTAAGCCGTTTTGAAGACCACCATATTCACGTAAATCACGATTTAGAGACCCATTCAACTTTTCTTTATATGTTGTTTAGCAAATGCATGTTAACATTACACAACTGCCTTATGCAAAACACAATATATAAATTACATAAACTTACACCATTACGTGAACAAATAGCTGAGTGCGCTAGGAAAATACCTCTTATATTTAATATCTAGCGTAATTCCGCAAGTTTCAACGACTCTGTTTTTCTTTACTTCGTTTTATTACTTTTTTCCGTTATATCTCTGTGGAAAGATCATAGATGCTTTCTTTACTCGATGTTTTTAAGTTTAAATATCGATTTTTTTTTTATTTAAATGTATGTACAATAGTGGAGCAAGGCATTTGCCGTTGCCCGTTTACTTACTTACTTTATATATGCAATTATAGCATAATAAACATTTCATTTGCAATAAATGATAATATTAAGGTAAAAAACCAAAACAAAAATTATTCTATCGTTTAGTTTTGTTATTTAAGATAGAAATGCATTTGCTTAGCAATTTCCTCTCAGAATTCAAAGCATTCAGATGCCTATATCTATGCTAATAACAATGAGTATAGACGGGCAGGTAAGATCTGTGGTTAAACAATGGCCAGCTAACAAAGGCGAATGTTTTCTCTGTGTAACTGACAGCTATCTGATTGTAGAGGGACCCTTTGTAAGCAAGAGATAAAGCTAGAACCGTGATGCCGTTAAAAATAAATGTACAACCTACTGAGTAGAGTAATTGGTAACGGATTCCATCTTTAGCTAATTAAACAAAGTCAATGATCACCTAATTTGTAAAATAAAGTGTCTCTTTTTTTGCTTATGCAAGATAGACCAGCACTTGACTTGACGACAATCGTATCTAGTTGAAAATGTCGATGCAGCCTAGCTTAGGTCTCTTGATCTTAACGCACAACGCTGCGTTGTGCGGTGTCAGACACAATTGTAAGGTTAACGTCTAAAATTGTCTCTTGTTCCATCGCTGTCAAGCAAGCTGGTTGGTGAACGCGGCACGCTGTATCGTGACGCCCACGCAGCGTTGTGCGGTTCGAACGCAGCGTCGTGACGCTGCGTTTACCTTCTTTGCGGCGAAGCGGTTATTTGATTTTGCCGTAGTTACTTTTTATTTTCGAAAAAGTCTATTGTT
>JANCMC010018276.1:0-23163 GCA_024363005.1 Charaxes varanes
TGAGAATAAACATACTTTGTCTTTCAACTAGCTGTTTGTTATATGGAAAAATGTCTGACCAAGTTGTCCAAAAAGGCCCGGTGGAAATCTTTAGCGCTAAATATCTCAACATTATGTAATGCAACTTAATAAAAAAATTATCCAACTGACCGACCCGACCCGACGCGCAAAAATACGTTTTTTACGACATCACGTTACAAGTCATTGATATTCTCGGCTTTAATTTTCTATAGTCTATATGTATTATGTATAAAAATCTTCTTCTTGAATCAGTCTGTTTATTAGTGAAAACCGCATTAAAATCCGATTTGGAACAGACATGCGCGTACAATAGTGGGAAAAGACTTCATTTTGTATTGTGTAATATGTACATACTATGACGTTTATAAGTACTTATAAAAAGGTCTATTTGTTCAACAATTCTGATTTTGCCTTGACTATGAATAGTATGAAAATAAAAGGATTTTTTATTTTTAGATAATGACAGAACGGTATATGGCCACATCGGCCGCAGCCTCTATTCTGTCTACACTTTAGAGGAAATAGAGGGTGGAGTGCTGTGGACAAGTTAGCGTAGGGTACAACTGTAGTCCCTGTAGTTACGTCTCCGCCTTTGATATTTACTACCATCCACATAACATTCTGCGGCACGCCAGTAGCTGAAACGAGGCCAGGATAAAAAATTAAAATTTTGTGTAAGGTATTGTCAAGTTTACTGGAACAAAATCAACGCAGCTTGCGGAAGGTGTAACTATACAGCCGGCAACATCGCTGCAAGCCAATCTCTGATAGTGAAGTTGTCCATGGACGCCAAGAGTCTGGTGAACTGCCTAATTGGATGTTCCTTATCAAATTCAAAAGTTTGTTTGCTTACACTCAAAATACTGATCTTGAAATTTTTTGTATCAATGAAAATCTTACTGGGATAACCTGTACTGAGATGGTCAGCGGGACGCTGAAGGCTATATATATACAGGTGCATTTCAAAGGGTAGCCAGACTTTGACAGGAGGTTCAGAGTCAGTAGTATAATCGATTATTGAAAAAAAAACATGTTTTATAAATACTCAACAAGTTTATTCCCCAAAACACAAAACGTCTTGACAGTACGTATGGTTGGTAAAGAGATTAGATTGGACTATGATTGGTTTTAATAAGGGAAACATATCTGAAACCATTGAAACATAAATGTATACGACCAGGAAGTATCCTTTTCGTATGTATACATGTATGTATGTATGTATGGAAAATGCGACATAAATGGCCATATCTTTTGATTGTGTATATATTTAGAGGGTAGGTTTTTACACAGCTTCAAGGGTTCACAGACGTCTGTACTTGGTGTTAATGTCAACTTTATACCTGCACGCGTTCCTGAAAAAAGGTCTTGACGGACAGACAGACGGACAAAGGGACAGTGATCCTATAAGGGTTCCTTTTTTCCGTAGAGATACCGGACCCTAAAAATGGATGAGTGTAACAATTTAATTTTAACTACATTTTTATTACATAGAACGAATTTACCGAAATATTTTCACGTAATACACTGATATATTAATAAAACACAGCAAAAAGATAAAATAACATGCATAAAATTTATGATTAATCAGAAATATATAGATGTGTCGCATGCGACCATAGTTTGTCTGGTTGCATGCCACAAGGATACATTTGCGGCAGCAGAGTTTCAATAACGCGGCACGCCAGAATGAGGAGTTCCTTCGCAGGGAGAAAGAGGTAACTTTTAAAATTATCAACAAAAAACAAACGCTGTTCTTTCATTTACTTTTAGTAGTATAGTCGACCAATAAAAGTGCTTTACACAGCTTCTAGTTAAAGAAAATTTTGCTAAGGGTTACTGTTAGAAATTAACGTGCCTCTCTATAGCTTGTTATGCCCTCACGATTGCACGCTTGGCTCTGGTGGAACGTGACAGTGAGTCGTAATTTTTCGTGTGTGCAGCCGGCGTTCATCGATTTATAAGATGTTATGAAGTCAAAACATCAATAGTCATAAAGATTATTAAAAATAATTGATTACGTTATATATATGTACGTATCCCAGAAATCTTAATTTTTTTATTTTTGGCGCAAAGGTATATACGGTACAGTATAAAATGATAGTACATACAACTGTATACTATCATTTTACACAATAGATTCTAAGCATATTATAATCGCCACTTTGTATACTGTATTTAATTTAATTTGACATAATAAATTACAATTAAGGTGACGTTTAAACCGGGGCCAGTAGAGACGGATTGTCCGAGAAAGTAGATCTTGTGATCACGATCCTCAGTAATGAGGGAACGGATAAAGAAGAAGAAGGAGAAGAAGTTATTGAATTTAAAAAAACAAATTTGAAGTTTTTATTATATTTTTTACGGATAGAGGAAAATGGTCTAAGAGTGGAGAGGCTTTGCCCAGCAATTGGACATCATAGGCTAATTTAAAAAGAAGTTTTTACTTTTTAATTTTAGCTAGATGACAAGCGCAAGGCTCGCATCGAAAAGCACCGTCAGGAGATCATGAAGCAAATTAACGACAAGGAACGCGCACGGTGAGTCTGTCACAAAATTACTTCGACATTAGTACGTATGTAGAGTGCGTTCAGTCTAAAAATGCACGCCCCTCAAACCGCGAAAACTTCTAAAAAATAGCGCGAACATTGAAATTGAACACAACGCTTTTAAAACTCTCTCTATGTAACGCTACTTTCAGAGCGGAACTTCGCGAAAAGATTCACAACGAGGGCGTGGCGCTGCGAATGGAGCAGGAACAGCAGGAAAAGTACGAGAGACGCGTCATCAAACAGAAGGTAAAGATAATTCCCTGCAACTGACTATTATCACAATATATATATACACTATTTCTGACTAATATCAATGTTATATCGCAAAGATTTATCGATACGTGTGAAGCGGCTATAGAAGTATCGATAAATCGTTGCGACTTAACTGTGCAGTTAAATCGAACCTTAAAGCAAGCTCCGTAATGAACTGCTGATATGAGCAACCGCCATCCAAACCCAACGATGAAACTGTCCAGTTTAATTGCAACGATTTATCGATAAACGTGTAGCGGGTATTATGCTCTAAAGCCGGAGCCAGACATAACTTCATTTGAATGATGATTTCAATGATCATGTAGTGTGGCCGGGGACTTTGAGTAGCTGCGCAGTTTTGTAGTACTTTGTAATCTTCAAGGACAAAAATCTACAAACACTTTGAGCTATGTCTGGCTCCGGCATAATGAACACGTGGCATGTTAGTTATTAATACACCATTGCCTACCTTCTTTACTAATCTATGAAGCTGTAGAGTTTGTTTGTTTCAACGCGCTAATCTCAGGAACTACTGGTCAGGAAAATGTTCATGCTAGGCCCACAGGAGACAAGTTTTCAATCAATCCTACTGCAATCCACGTTGACACTAAAGAGGGTTAGCTGTGGGCTCACCGCGATTATTTTCAAAGTAGACTCTTCGACTCGAAAGGTTCGTTCTGGGGCCTTAAAGCTTAAATTGCAGAGGATGTGGGTGTGAGGCTATTACGAATGTTGTATTGATACTGTTTTTGTTTGAATGAAAAAACTAGACTACTTTGCTTAAATCCACAAATAAGTACCTAAGACTCGCCTCGAGGCACATTAGAATTCTGTGCTTTGGTTGCGGGTTCGAGGGTGTGGCATTCAGGTTGCACCGATTTTCCCTCGTCTCTAAGCGGAGTAGTCTAGTTTTTCATGCTTGTAATGGGTTTCCGTAAAGTTGCCTTGCCTAATTTTATCATCTGTTTTTGTTTATTATAGGTTGCCGACATGAGGCACCAGAAGGTAGCCGAGAAGTACGTCAAGGAAGTGGAACAAACGCTTGGAAAACATGGCTACTGATAGCAATATTAACAACTACCCTCAAACCTCACAACATACCCCATTTACGTATAAAAACATAGTTTAGCTAAATTCTAAAAGGTTCATTAGTGTAAGGTAGATGTTTCAGAAGTGGTTTGAGACAGAATATTGTACTTTTCATAATCTTTAAGACACTTTGTGTTTGCTTTGACACTTCTAAATACGCTTACTTGTAGAGATTAAACGCTGAGACGACTGATCTTGTATGTTTCAGTCAGATCGGTACATACAATGGAGCGTCGATTATCCACTAATGCACTAGAAACTCTCGACGTAATTTAAGATACTAGATTTAAAAATAACTGTCTAGGCAAAGTTATAAAAATAAGAAATAGCAGGGTGGTTGTAATTCGGCCTAAAAGTTTTAGATTTGCGTATCATATCCTATTCAAAACTATATATGTATATTGTTATATTTGACAATTAATGTACGGTCCGATCGTCATTGCTTCGCTTTAAAACCATCTTATAATAAAATGTATACATATGTGTGTGTAAATCGTTTGACATTCGTGTGCGCGTTAGTCTACTAAATTTAGTTATTGACAAATTACTAATTAAGTCCTGAACTCTAGAAATAAATACAAGTGTGTCCTGAAAAATAATCTGAACAACATATAGCTACACTACATGATCATTGAAATGAAGCTGACTGGCTCCGGCATCAGTGTACATATGGTTCAAAGGAGCATTTAAAAGAAACTTTGGGCTTCCATTTACTTAGTCTGACTAAAAATGCCTCTTGTATTTGCTGTAAGTCAGTACATAAATCATTATTGATATAAATCATTAATAATAAAAAAGGCAAAGACGGTTCTCGTCGGTGATTAAATACACAAAAGATGCCTTTACAAAATGTAAAGATACAATCAGTCCTTTGGTTCCAGGTTGCAAAATATTGGTATGGAGACATGGCGAAGCAGTAAAAGGCAAGTTTCTTCATCGAAGCAAACCAAGGTCAACTTTTACAAATCAGTAATAAACTTATTTCATATTTTGAGTATACATACAATAGTGCCTATAAAGCAACTTACATTTATTACCATTTTCTTCGCCTGCCTAAAAATGCCTATTTGCTGTACAGTTAGTGATTTGGTTTTAGGCAGAACAAATATTGTTAGTGAGGTAGTCAAAGGCAAAGGTTCTTCTCGGTGGTCCAAGTTTTCCGAATCAATGGCAGATTTGTTTCAAAATTTGACTATTATAATAGAGCTTGCGAAAGCCAATTAAATTTATACTTATTATCATTTACTTCGTCTGCCTAAAAATGCCTCTTGTATTTGCTGTAGAGTCAGTCCTTTGGTTTCAGGTAGTAGGAATATTCCTATGAAGATATTGGTGGCGGCGAAACAGGCAAAGGCATAGAAGGAGCCGTGGACCCCGAAGATCTTCACCATGAATGGGAAGACGCCTATGATGAAGAAGTTGAAGAACCATACCGACTCCATCAGGACCATGGTTGCGATACTTTGGACCTGGCGAGATAAATATTAAAGTCTTTTACAAATCGCTTAGAGACCAAAAATATACGGCAGGACTATAGAAAATTGAGGCAGTTTATTAAGAATGCTGGTTTGGATGGAAACACTAATACCAAAAAGAGTTTTCAGAAACCTTTGGCCAAAGACGTGCAAAAGAAGTTCAACTCCTCACCTCGGATATGAACGCTTCTGCCATCAAGATGTAGGGTACACTTCCAGCACCGAACATGAATGCGAAACAGTAGCAGAGCATGAGCACGGCGGTGACCCAGGCGGGCACAATGCTGGTTTGGATGAAGACACCAATACCACAGAGACATGTCGCCACGGCAGCTGACGAAGTTATCAGCAGGAACTGAAATAAAATCTATCTCCTGGTAGTGCAGGTGTCTATGAGTATCGGTAGTTTTTATTCTGGGAATAACTGTTTCCTGCGTATACATCCGCGAAAAATGAAACTAGCAAGAACCTTTAAACCTTAATCCGTTCTAAGCGAATGTAAGACAACTAAAAATTACCTCCTTGCCAAATAACGTCTTTGTACGATGATTTTGGTACTTTTGTCCAAAAGGTCACCTAAAACGAAATTTCATAAACCGCGGGCCATAAATTTGGCAAGGATGTTTACCAACTATAAACAGGACTTTTAGATGGGTACAAATTAAGGAAGTCTAAGGGCTCCCGCCAATTTAAAATTTTGGAGCATTTCGACGTTGATGTTAACATTATACATACACATGTACATGCATTTCTGTGATTAAACAAAAAAATGACCGCACAGCAAACAAAGCGATCACTTAGAATGCTTTGCTGCAAAATTCCCTATTGTAGCATTCATAACTCGAAATGTTTACAAAGAAAAATGTCAGCATCCTCCGACGGAACATCACATATTAGAGTGCAAACAACTTCTAGAAGAAAAAAACAATTCAACCTGAATGATATTTCTTATTTGCATATGCAATTTTACGATCAATTGTGTGAACTGTTCAAAATATTACTGTAAAACTCAAGTAAGTAGGAGAAAATTCTGCCATCTGCGAACTATTATGGCGTGCGCTGCAAAAATCGTTACAGTTACACGTATACAGTGTATGAGGGAAACGTTTATCTTAAGTAGTTTTATAAAAAAGCCCGCGACAATATATCTATGTTTCATTTTTAAGCCATTTACGCAAAATTAGTAAACCGTTATTAAACGGGAAAAAGAAAGCAAACGGGAACGGGTACAATATTATAGGGTAATAGAATGTAGTGAATAGTAAGTAACCCAACGTTCGAGCAGGACATCTAGTATATAAATAATTTCAATATAAAAATATGAAATACGAAGCAAAACTTTCATTTCTGTCGCCCAAATGAATGAAAATATATTGTGTGGTTTCGCCGCAGGGGTATAAGTTCTACGGACCGCATATTCGCCGTAGTGCGCGAGCTGGCCGGCCCCTCAAATTAATTAATTATTTTAATTTCTTTTCAATGTAAATAGGCATGACGACAGTATTCAAAAATCATCTAAATTATATACTTATCTGATAAACTAAGATGCATAAATCTTAACAAACGTATTTATTTTTATATTGCGATGGAGATTAATGGGGATTAACAAAAAAAAGAAAGTACGAAATACAACAATCCGCCATAACAGCTAAAGCACTCAGCAGAGCGTATGACGTCACTGTATAGTATATAAGAGATTGCAACGTTTTAAAGTGCTCATTGATATTCGACATTTGTCGACTGCGATCGTTATGGTCGCGGCGGAAACGTCGAGGTGACGCTTAGCGGAACGCACTGTTAACATAAAGTGACGTCAGTACAACTTCGCCTATTTTGGAGGGAATTTGAATCCGAAAATTTATAATATATTTCATCTGCGATAAAAACGTAAATTTCCGCAGAAATACTAACTTTTTAGGCAATAATAGATACTCGAGAACATTATAAACCTATTTTTCAAAATTTGTCGTCTTGGCTATTGTGCGAAATTTCAAACTCCTCCGTTCGCGCAATTTTCCTAAAATGGTACCTAAAGTTTTCGCTTCGAATGTAATCTTTTACTTGCAGGTGAATGCACGGTACATTACTATACTTTCGCAGAAGAACTAAGAAAGTATCTGAACTATTTAAGATTCTCGCATTCGACTAAATCTATACTTTTAATATATAAAGCTGAAGAGTTTGCTAGGACGCGTTAATCTCAGGAACTACTATTCTGATTTGAAAAATTCTTTCAGTGTTAGACATTCCAAATATCGAAGAAGGCTATGTTACGGTACAATTGAATCTTTTTTTTAAACTAATTTTAGGCGGACGAAGTTGCGGTCACAGCTAGTATATCATAACCTAGGTTCAAAAATGTAACAAAGGTCTGTCTGTCTGAATGATGATTTCAAGGGTTTTGAGACAGTTTTTTTACCGTGCGATAAAAAAGCGTTCAAATAGAACATATGTATTTTCAAGTTAATGTTCACACGCTTTTATAACGTGCAGTTTTTTTTCAAGCAATGTTCTATTTTCAACGCTATGCTGTATAACCTATTCGGTATAGGGTTTCGGTATTATTGAAGTTTTCATACGGATCTCGTAACTTTTCTGAAAATATCATCTGAATAAAGGGAGGAATAATATTTCATAATAATATGGTATTTGACAGTGTCTCGCATACACTTCATTGCTTAGTTCGTACCACTCGTACCTACTTCGCATAAAGAAAACGTATGAATTTGGATATGCTCGTTTAAAGCACGGTTAGTACATAACTACAAAGAACTTTAGGCAATATTAGTTAACCAAGCTCAAGTTCGCTAGCTCTGCTAAAATACCGACTAAAACCATGCGAGGCCTTCATCATAAACTAAATAGGAAACTTTTTAAGAAATGAAGACATAAAAAGTCGAAAAGAAAAAAAAAAACATTTAAAAATTTAAATCTTCCTCGATCCAAAAAATCAAATTAGTTACGAGATATTAACACAGTGGCCCCTAAGAAATTCATAAATGTCAAAAAAATGCTATAAGAACTGAAAAATAACGAATTTTAATACGAAATGTAATACCCGGTCCACTCGGTTAAAATTATATTTATTTTTAAACTTTATTTACTTACACAATTATCATATTACGGAAAGTTTTGAGTTATAACTTTCGAGGATCAGTGTGCCCAGCCGGTACACCGCAGCGAGGGCCGTCTCCACCGTACATACCTAGTTCGTAGAACTGGCTAAATACGCAACATCTATATATATGACGAAACGTCGAACGCTTATTTAGACCATCCCCTGTGTATTTTACTATTTTTTACTTCATTCGTGTAGTGTAAGTCTCCAAATTCATTTTCCATTTAGTGACAAACTTGCAAAATCATGCACACTTATGAATATAATTTCAGAGCCAAGCTCCTAACAGAAAACTTAGTGTGCACTTAGCATAAAATGCTTACCTGGTCAGGTAGTTATTAATAAAACTCGGAAGGCATCTTTAATTTCTTAGTCAGTTCAAATAGTGTGGTAAGATTTAATGCTCCGCACTGTAATGCAGTTAACAAACAAAGCCTTTAGCCCCTAATGGAAATAACACACCCTGAGGTCGGAAATCAAATTGACACAAGAGGTTAAACAAACGATGCGGCCAGAGAGAGCCGAGACTGTAGCCTGACGAATATTCATCGGTTGGTAATTGCGCCTTTATTTGTACTGCCCTGCCGGGTTAGTGCCTGCTAACAGGAAGAAAATCGTTATCATCTCTGCACGCTTATGAACAGGAAAGGGGAGTTGTGTTACGACCGTTGACTGGGTAACTATCTAAGTACATTGTGATCAGTGTGATTACGAGGCGTGCATACACCAATTTAGTGAGTTATAATTACAGTAAATATTTAAGAATATTTACGCAGTATCAGGGGATACTACAATCATATATGACGAAACAAATTAACATTAAATGTAAATATCAATTAACTACAACGTGTGATTAGGAGAAAGTTAACTAATTATGTACGGAACGCATGGACATACTAGCGTGGACGCACGTTGATAGTCCGATTTCCCTTCACACTTTGGTCCTGGCTTAGGACAGGCAAAAATACCTATTTCACTCATCACTTAATCACTGATTTGTTCAATAAGTATAGCTAAAAAAATAACAGAATTGTTTAATTTATTTACGCTATATCAATTATCGCGCTTAATTCCGACTGACAGCCGTCATTGAAATGTTTTTTATAACTGACCAGTTCTTTTACGCATTTACGAACCGTAAACTGCGAGGGTATCGCTAAAAACTTCTTCTTGTATATTTGAATATCATCTTCGTTCCATTATTCTTCAACAGTTCTATTTTCTTTCTGGGGCTTCTTCTCCATCTATGGTTTCCAAAATATTACATGTAGAGACTTGAAACTATCCATGTGCAAAGTGCGTTAAGAAAACTTGTTTCGGGCGAAATTGGACAACAACTTGTGACGTTATTTAACAAATATCTTTATTGCGTATCAGATACAGAACCCTATAGAAGCGTGTCTTGACACGCTCGTGGCTACTTTTTAATGTATAGCAAATGTAATAAACAATTATACGACCTGCATAGTAACAGTCACCGCGACCATATACTTGTAGCCCAAATTAAAAATTAAAAGGGTATTGCTCATTAAAAGTTTACGTATAAATGGCGTTAAATATGGTGATGTAACCTGTTTTTGGAATTACTATAATATCTGTTAAAATATCTTTTAGTCAAAGTACATTTGAGTTGCTAATAAATGAAGCTCGAAAGTGCTATAAAAGTAAAACAGCCAGCTGACAGTAACTCTACTGTGTAGAGTCTACATAAAATCTGCATTTATTCCAAGTTTACTTGAATGACCCGGTGTCCATACATTACTTACAAGGTTATTGCTTTCCTCATTCAGACCCTTAATCCAATCCGACAGCCACGGACAACCAAAAGGCCCACAGATAGTTTGCCGGCCTTTGAGAAATTTTTGCTCCCTTCTTGAAAGTCCCTAAGTTTTGCCGTTCGGGCTCACTCAGAGATAGTGACTGACAACAAAAAGAAGTAGCGCGTTGTAAGAATTTAGTTATAAAAGCACTTTGCAAAAAGCTGGAAATTGAAACATTTGATCCTCATAGTTCCGCTATAATGATAACATCATCATCATTGTCCCTTACATCTTCTACAGAAGATTATTTATGTATGCAGTGTACACCTCCGTTGATGGCTGTGCAACCCAATCCTAGATCTCAAGATCGGCCACAACCAGAGCAGACGAATTTCCAGGGAACCTTATTGAGTATTGCCGCTGTCGTGCCGTAATAATATAGTATTAACACATAATGTAAATCTGGTGAATCCATTTAATGTTAATTAAGGTTCCGTACCTCAAAAGGAATAAAGGAACCCGGGGTTTCGGGATGACATCAGACGGCATTCGGCCATCTTAACTCGCCCTACAGCCACATCCTCTGCAAAGAACGAGATAATGCTAGAAGAATTTCTAGAAGTAGTGTTATGGGATTTGAACCGTATACCCTACGGATTTAAGCTCGTCTTACCACTGAGCTATAGAGGTTCGACTTAAATTACATATGTTTTTTATATACGCAAGACTCTATGACACACGGACGTCTGTTCCTTAGGTAGACAACTTAATGCCTGTGTTATAGGTAACAGGCGGCTGTTATACACAAATAAATATTTAGTATTTGTAGTAATATATACATATAGATAATACGCCCAGACTCGAGGCGGGAATCTAACCCACGACCCCCGGAGCGGAAGGCAGGGTCACTGCCCACTGCGCCAAGAGGCCAGTCCACAACAATGAATTAGCACGTAATAATTCCAGCGATTTCAATGCATTTTTTTTCTGGAGCAGGGTCTTATGTCTGAATGCTTGTGGCTGTAGCGATGCGGGCGACGCTAAACCACCCGATCTGCATCCAATGAATATTAATGCATTTATATAAATTTATTATATAGATAGTAAATGATTATAAAAGATTTATATATTACTATTATTGGCCCAGTAGTATCCGCTTCCTTTCTCTCCTCCCTATCTACCTTTATATCCTTTTCTCCATCCTTTTTCCCTTCTTCTGTCTTTCTAATTAGAGGTAGCTCCACGCTTATAGCTGAATTGGGCCGGCACATCCGCGTACCAGTACCTCTTTCTCACACGAGATCGTCTTGTGGTGGCAGCAATGCTGTCACGTCAAGTGATGGTAGTGTTGTCGCGTTTCGTTCGGCTTGTGAGACTTCCCGGTGGCCTAAACCCCTCTTTAAGGGTCGGCGTCGCATCTGATAGCGTCCTGGTGCTGATGTCCATGGTCGTCGGTATTGGGTGAACCGTCTGTATCTTATATTATAAAATAAATATTGTAAATAAATATTGAAATTGATATTTCATACATAGTAAGTAGGAATCAATTAAAACAAATATAGTGCACGTTGAAGACTTGTTAACATAAATGGAACAAATATTTACTCTATAAATATACAGTTTTCCTGTAACTCTATCATATACAAGTTACTCCTTCAATCTATACACCATATACAATAGTCATTATATAAATATCAGAGGCCCTAGCACGAACATTTGGAACCGTTCGAAATCGAAGACTCGAATTTGAAAATGGTCGGAAAACGGCCCACAGCGGACCTTTTTTAGCGTCAATGCGAGTTACATTAGCATTGATTAAACGCGTGCCACGATAAAGATTTGCTTACTGTGGGCCTAGCACGAACATTTTTATCCGAAATATAGTCGACTCGTCGACTACGAACGGTTCGAAACGTTAGTGCTAAGGCCTCAGTCGCTTTCAATCAATGCTAATGCAATTCATGTTGAGGCTAAAAAGGCTCCACTGTGGAACTAGCAGTATCATTTTTATCCTAAGTAAAGTCGACTCGTTCAGTTACTTCGGTTCGAGATGTTCGTGCTAGGCCCTTACTTATTTTCTATATAGTATCATTTAATTTAATATTGACTCTCGGTATCTCAGCCGCGATGTTGGGCGTAGTCAGTAAACAAAAATATTTATATTAGCACGACTGGAAATTACTTAATCAAATGCCTTCAAAAAACAAATATGAAATTTACACTGAAGTTAATTACAATTCTTTATTATACATACCAGAAAATACACGAATTAACTATATTTTGTAAGCCTCCTAATCAACGGTTCAATGAAATAGCTGTGCTTTCCTAGCAACGCAAAATCGGGTTTTTACATTTAGAAAATGCCAAACTAGGGGCTTTTTAGGTGCTAAGTAGGTGCTGAGTTTAAAAATTAGGTCCTTGAAAACTGCCGTGTTGAAATCGATGAACACGTGTCAATAATTAAGGATACTTAAATTATCATTAGAGTAAATTTAATAGAAAAAAAATCCTAGCTGTCTCCACAAAATATACTCAATTTTAAATAGTATTTTTATAAGATTGACTTAATTAAATTTTTATTAATTATATTGATTTATTTAACATTTTTTTTATTTTATTGTATTAGATTTATTTACAAAAAAAAAAAATATTGTATTAGTTTTATGCATCAGATTATGTAATTTTTAAGCACTTATGCACTTGCACATAAATATATGTTTATTGTTAAATTATAATGTAGTTCATAAGTGCATACTTTTTGGATTTCCAATTATGAATAAATAAAATAAACAAATAATAATTTTACCCACTAATTAAGTGTTGCAGTCTGGTGTTTTATTACTTATAATCAATAAAACACCAGACTTTGCGAGAGAAATGTTGTTATGTCATGGATTTGTGTTGCAACGCAAATTTCAACTTGAAAGTTTTCGAGCACCAAATTTTTGAACTCAACACCTAATAAGCACTTAGAAAACCCTTAATATTGACATTCTCTTAACGCAAATTCCAGTTTTTGCGGTGCTAGCAAATTAGAGCCGACTGAAACAAGCTTAAGATGTTTGGTAGAGTTTCGGTACAAGTCTATATCTTATTTTTAATCGTTCAAGTTATATGATTTGCCGCCAATTTTCTCTAAGTACTTTTCTCTTAAGCGTACCTTTGAAATTAACAAAATAAAAGAAAAGCACCATTTGGATGATTGGAAGTGAGTGAAAGTTACAATAACCTTTCCATCAGATACGTACACACTGGCCAAGTTAGTAAGACGTTTGTAAAAAACGACATTGACCGTTCTAACATTGATTGAAAAGGTAAAACTGATCACGAAAGACAGTTGTTCTGATAAGGTTACTTTTTGTTATTTAAATTCGTGGATTTCTTTTATATGAACATCATCTATTTTTATCTTATTAATACAATGGTTCAATACTGCTTTTGGTAAATTTTTGCTCTTTATCATTTTGCATCTAAGGATAAATTCAACACTATGATCTTATATATTTTTTGTTTGCTGTATATGAAATGAAATGAATTTCTGAAATTCTTCAGAATATATATTTCAAAATTACAGATTTTTTAGTGGTAACAAGGTTGGGTCCTTCTAGTGAGTCTACAGAAAAAACTCGAGCCAGAAAGATTCGCTCTTCCACAATTTACTTAGAAGTAGGTACACTTATCCGAAATAAAAACATTATGCATGTTAGTATGTAAACGCATGTACTTATGTTTGTGTGTAAGTGTGCGTGTTGTGTATGCGTGCTTGGATTCGTTTGTGTGTGTGTGTGTGTGTGCGTGTGTTCCTGTGAGAAAAATAAAAGAACTTACTTTTTGTATTCCAAAACTAGTTCTGTCTGATCATAGTTATTTGTTTTTAACCATTCAAATAATTGATAGAATCAGGCGTTACTTTGCGGAAATCCATGACATGCATGAGAAGCTAAACTACCTTGCTTTAATCCGCGACGATTCATTCGCGGATTAAAGCAAAGTAGTTTAGCTTCTCATGCATTTTAACCATTCAGTCAAAGATTTCTTACAAACCTTGTATCTTTTAGGATAAATGGTTAAAATTTTATTGGTAAAATTATACAAGTAGGCAGACCGTGACTTATACTGGTTTTGAGCGAAAGAAGACTTAAAAGCATGCACTTTAGCGACCTTATGCTTGATTCTTTTGTTTAAGGCATCACAATTATATATAAACGAAGTTTCCGAAAATCGACTACCATGTTTATTTACAAATATGTGTTATTTGGTTTCAATCTTTAAATATAATATTGTACGTAATTAAAAAATGACATTGTTTATTTTTATATGTTGATAAATTCCGCAGGCAATTTGTATTATTCTGCCCTTTAAAACACTGCGTTGTCAGTTTAACAACGCTCGCAGTTATGTAAAATGCCGAAGGCAAAATGTATATTGTATTGACATTATATATTATGCCTAAACATTTCAATGACGATTTAAACGCCGTCTACAAAATGCCGCGACTAATTAAACTGCCAGGAGTTTTTAAACTGACGACGCAACGCGCCGTATGTAGACGGCGGAAACATACAAACTGTCTGCGATATATATAAAAGGAATGAACTAAATTATAAATGTAGGAGATATGTGTAACGCTGGAGCCAGACATAGCTCAGTGTTTGTACATTTTTGACCTTGAAGTCTACAAAGTTCTGCAAAACTTTGTGCAGTTACGAAAAGTCCCCGGCCAAACATGGCGTCATTTTAATGATCATTGCAATGATCATTCAAATGACGCCAAGTTTGGCTCCGGCATAACGACATATTTATAGAAGACACGTTATGAATGGCTTTTCAGTTTTTGATGTTTACATATTATTAACTTTAAATTTTAATTTTGTATTGTACCTAATATATTTTGACAAAAATGTCGTTCCAATGATATTTTCAATGTTTTTCCCCATATTTGCGTTTAGTATTTGATGTGTATTGTAAATATAGGTGATACGGTAAAGTCGGAGAGGTAACAGTAGTGTCGACATATTGTGTCAAAAAATATTTTGAATCGTTTGCAGATACTTATCTTTTTAAATAAATATTATGTCGGCTGATAATCTCATCCTGTGTGAATTTTATTGCAAGCTCAAGTTGCAAAAAAGTGTTTATTTCAGTTAGTAAGAACACTTGGTGATAGATGGGTGATCAATTCTAAAACTGGTTTGCAAATATCCGACCTCCGTGTTTCGGAAGGCCTGTAAAAGTGGGCCTCGATTTTCACTGATATGAGTGATATTAGTCGTGAGACTTTGGGGGTTCCAGGGATGACTTCAGACGTCAGTTGGACATCTTAATCTCCCCACAGCCGCATCCTCTGTAATGTACGCGGACTCTGGTAATAAACCGGGATAACGCTAGGAAGAAGAGGAGGCAAGTTAAGGCCTATATAACAGATCTTATGCATAGATGGTTACAAAATAGTTTCTTATCTCACAGGAGTTGGACAACTACATCAAAACAATGGATGAGATCACGATCGAGTCACGTACCGCCTCCCATGGTGTGGGATTATGTCCCCGATAGTGTTAAATAACATAGATATGACACGATAATTTAAACAAGGCGTATAGAAATAGAACCTCAAGGGGCCCCGGTTGCATTCCAAATCCACCGGGATATAGTACACTCATCCATTTCGATCCAGTCGAACAAGAAATTGGTTTGCCACGCTAAGGTCGAATGTCGTTTCCCCTAACAACACAAAAAAAAGTGAGAATGCACGCTACATGATCCAGATCGTTAAATTGTGCTTGTAAATACAGTCCGTGAAGAATAAGATAAGATCGGTGTTTCATTGCCCCGCCAATAGCAGAATAATTAAAAAAAAATACAAACATAACTATTGAGGTCAAAACTTTATCAATAAATAAAGTACAATACGATATTTTATAAATTGCTGTTGTAGCTGCCGCTACATAACAAGATGGAAATGATGTCGAGTGGAAAAGGTTACACCAAAGCAAACTAGTCTGTACGGATGACGAGGACCGCAGTACAAACATTGAAAATCTCCATACAAACTAACTCACGCTAGCGAAGTTTCTACTTACGATTGCTATATATGGACCTTCCGACGAACAACAGTCGGCGAGGCGTGACCACCCCGGGCAACTCCACCTAGCCCGGTCACGAAGATCTTCCTCTCCACCTTTCATTGCTTGTAGTAAACCTTCCACCTTATTGTGGAAGGTTTTCCTTACTTAGATACTGAAAATTTATTGCACATATTTGGACTTTGAACACACACAAAAAGCAGGAAAAGTCTCAAAAACAATTTAAACTGTTTATAGGGTTTTTAACACTATATTTTTAATATAGCTAATCAGTGTATAAAATACGTCTGTTTTACGTCATATATTTTACAATCTCATTTAAACTTATTAGAGAATATTTTTATATGAAATAGTTAAAGTGATGGGAAATATAAAGGGGCATTTAATTAATTAAAGCAATTAAATGAATTAAGTGTCCCTTTATGTTGCTGTCCTGCGCTTAAAGTACGATTAAATAGAATACACTGAATATTGAAATACATTGTACCAAATCTTAGACAACGTTGATCTAAATCCTGTGGTGTTATAATTTTCTTTATTGAGTCGATTGCAACGAAGTAGCTCTTACCGCGACATGGTGATCGATGGGTGACCCATTTTAACCATGGTTTTTAAATATTCCACGTGTTTATTCTTAAACACGCCTGCTGGCACAAAAAAAACAGTAGGCCCCGAATAATGTCACTAAGTATACACACAGTGATGTTAATCGGGACAGTCGCGAGATTATAGAGATCGTGGGGGTACCGGGGACACCGCCGTTGGGGTACTGTCGCACCCACTCCTAATACAAGCTTTTAATTTAAGCTTAGTAGGAGGGGAAAAAGGAATATTAGACATATCTAAAAAGTATGCATAATATTCTTTTAAGAAAACAAAATATTACTAGGGAACCCAGCAGACGTCTTTACTCCAATTTTGGTCCGTCTGCTGTTAGCCAGTTAACCAATCTCCCTTCTGTCTTTTCCATAAAAAGTAACACTGCCCGTTTGTTTTACGCAATAATAATTTTACTTCACACCTCAGTCAAAAGGCCGAGTACAAGCGTCATTTGAATTAGCGGCCGAATCTGCGTTTTCTTTTTGTATTTTTAAACAATCTTTCGACTTTTCCTTTCTTTTAAACCTTCCTTGTATTAAGGGGGATGAAACAAAACTAGAGGAATTCATATCCGTCCAGCGGTTTTCGAGCATTAGCGAGACGTAAGAAACAACGATATTTTTTTTATACATACGGGTTTATATTTGATATCCGACCTCCTCCGTGTTTCGGAAGGCACGTAAAACAGTGGGACCCGATTAATGCCACTTTGAGCGGAATCAAATCTCCCACGAGGATTACTCCCCGTGATCATTTAACTGAAGCTAAGTCTGGCGCCGGCATAAATCTAGCAACTTTCTACCCAGACGCCGAGCGTTAAACAGATCAAAGGCCCCTTGACGAACGCAACTTTTCTAATGATGGAACTTTGATTATGTTTTCAAATGTCGGTCGCTTGAGGACAGACAAGGAATATTTTCTTACATAAAGCTTCTCGATGTTACGCACATTAAATGTGAAATCTTTTCCGACTAGAGATAAATTTTATCCTATTTTAGACATTTTGCTTTTTTTTGTTAGTAAAAATATTACTTATCTCATGGAAACATATATATATATAAAGTGAAGCGAAAACTTTCGATGCCATTCTGCAAAAATTGCGCTTACGGAAAAGCAAGAAATTTGGCACAATTATAGTTTATAGAGAAGGTTTAATGCTAATGTTTTTTTTTATAACATATGCATTATAATATATTAAATCATTAAAATTAAACCACATGCACACCAGCGCCGAACCAATTATACACACCTGTATATAATTTACTATAACAAATTTGGCACAATTATAGATAATATAGAGGAGGGAGTGCGAATGTTAATATTTTTATAAAATGTGCTTTGTAAATATATTAAAATTAAACTTCACACACACCAATACACAATGATTTATAAACACATTCATACATTTTATTATTGGATGATGTCAAAGCATAATATTACATAATTGTCAAAAAGAACAATATGCATTGTTTTACTAAGTATGTGATATGCAATTAAAGGTTTTTAGTCCGACTGAAACCTGTGGGCAATCTTTTATTATATCTAATTGCAGTTACAAAACAAAAGTTATCATTAAAGTTTATAATTATAATACTCATAATAGTACTTTTTATGTTATAAAATAGTATAATTAAGTTTGATTATTTTTGTACTAGCAATTATTATTCTTATGGATTTTAGGGGCCTGTTCAGAATATCTCAAAAGTAACGATGGAGAAACAGAGGAGCCACGTGTCTTAGGTCTAGTCATGGTCCCGGGGAGGCAGATAGTATCGATACAAAGTGATGACACAACACCACCACAAAAATACTATTATGATGAATAACAAGATCAGCCAAGAAAAGTTCCATATTATTGTCTGCTAAGGCAGCCTTTGCCATGCTTAGCATCAGCGTTGAAACGTATACAGCGCGCGCCCTTCCTCCATCGTGCATAAATGTTTGTATATTATGGGTATCGGCTGTAAGTTGATGTATTGAGAGTAAGGATGAAAGAAAACTTTAATTAGAGGTAACGCCATGCTTGCAGACCTTTTGGTCTGCAGCCGAAGAGAGCCGGCCCGTCCGTGTACCAGTACCTCTTCTTCACATAAGATCGGCGTGAAGTGGCGGCAATGCTGTGACGTTAAGTGATGGTATTGTTGTTGCGTTTTGTTCGGTTTGTGAGACTCCCCGAGGGCCTAAACTCGTCATTAAAGGTTGGCAACGTGTGTGCTAGCCTCCTGGTTGTGCAGATTTCCATGGGCGTTGGTACACACTTAAGTGAACCGCCCGCTCGTAACATAAAAAAGATTTAGGTACAGTTGAATAGGAATGTATTAAAAAATATTGTAATGAGGTAAGAGATTTTTATCGGAGGGTTAGAGCGAAAAATTTTAGGTTATATTCACTTATAATCTATCTTATGTACCTACGTGTTATATAATACCTCAAATGTTTATCAAAAAATAAATAATTATATACTAGAGTAAACGTAACTACCGAGATACAGACCGCTTCAAAATCGTTATATTTTTATAAGCACACTATTTATTGTTATATATATATTTGTTATTAGCGAAACAACATAAAAATAATTAGGTACTGATAAGAAGGAAGGCATACCAAGGTGGAAAGTTTCGGCAAGAAATGAAAGGTAGGGAGCGTAGGTCGATATGCTCAACCACCACCAAGGAAGATCTTTGTGTCCGGGCTAGTTGGAGTTCCCCCGGGCGGCCACGCCTTGCCAACAGTAGTTCGTCGGAAGGTCTATATATAGTGATCGTAAATAGGAACTTCGCTAGCGTGAGTTAGTTTGTATGGAGATTTTCAGTATGTACTGCGGTTGTCGTCATCCGTACAGCGCCATCTAGTTTGCTTTAGTGTAACCTTTTCCACTCGACATCATTGCCATCTTGTTTGTTATATAGCGGCAGCTACAGATACTTATTGTAAAATTATTATTAAAAGATCATTTGCAAGGCCCATTTCAGAAAGGTTACGCCAAGAAGACTTTTTGGCCCCTTAACGTGTGACGTAATTTATGGATGACCCTTTAAAAGAAAAGACCTACTTTGCTCCCACTTATAGCTACAAAGCGACACTTTTCCTATAGAAGGTATGAAAAATTATTAATTCACATATTTTATGCAGGGTCATATTCTCAATTATTATTTGATTATATAATTAAGGGAGTTTTACTTACTACAACTTCGCTAATGATGTATTCGACGTTCATGTTGTAAATTTGGGTCTAGCCAGGTTGTATAATTAATAAAGCATTTCCTTTTAGTAGGATGTTCTTGAGTGAAAGACTGAAAGAATTGGTACAGTTTCAACAGTTGTTACATGTTTATAAAGGTTCTCCAAAATTTCTAATTCATTACTGAACAACGTCTTTCCCATTTTCGTAGTAATATCGTCTTGAAGAATATTACTACCAGAACGATAAGGAACATATATATAGGTGAATACCAATAACTATCCATACAGTTTCCCATTACCAGAATTAAATACTTTGTAGTGAACATAGACCCATAATTACAACACGACTACCATGCACTTGGACATCTGCTCCACCAAGAGCGTCAAAGATGCATTGCCGGCCTTTAAACAAGGATATAGACCCCCGGGAACACTCTAACCGAATGAAATACGACAACAATATTATCACTTGAAGTGACAGCATTGCCGCCACTTTACGCCGATCTTATGTGAGAAAGAGGTACTAGTACCTGGACGCGCCGAGCCAATTCGACTGCAGACCAAAAGAATACAAGTGTGGTGCTACCTCTAATTAGATAAATAGATAGAGAGGAAAGGAAGGGATGGTGTAAAAGGATATAAAAGTAGAGGGAAATGAGAAAAAGTATGCGGATACTACGGTAGTGACATTAGCAGCTAGGGTAGACGGGTACGGAGTCGAGTACCCGTAGTGGATCTAGCCAGTTATGGAAAAGATATAAAGGAAGTTCCACCCCCTGGAGGCTTTTGTTCTTTTGTTTAGAGTCTCAATAGTTCAATGGTAAAAATCTCCTTCTACCTAGTGTTATTCCGGTCTAGTACCAGGGTTCACTAAAATTACAGGATACCGTGACTTTTAAAAGTGAAGTACTACGGACGCTACGAACCGTAGAATCAAAGGGCTGAAGTCTTTTGACCGGAAAATGTCGGTGGGACTGACCTTGAAGAGTTCCAAGCTGACGCTATGACGTCACGAGCGCTCAGCCGCTATACCTACTGTTTATGTATGAGATCCGACCTATAATATAGTGGTTTTTTCACTGTGCAAAAGGGAAAACAAACTGTCGGTGTACATAATTCGATACCGATATAGTAAGTTGTTGTAAGTAAAAATTCCCATTTTTACGGTTCATCGTTCCGACAACTAAATTGTAATATAACAGTCACGTTTTCATATAATATTGTATACAATAATGTTATGGGTATTATTCAATACTAGCGGACCAGGCAGACCATGTCCTGCCCGAACGTTGGGCGATTTAATTCTATTATCCTATATCATCCCCGTTCCCGTATTAGTAGAAATTTTAGCGGACCCGGCAGACGATGTCCTGCCCGAACGGTGGACAACTTACTATTTACTTTTATTATATATCATCCCTATTCTCACTCCTGTCCCCGGCCCCGTTCCCGCATTAATAGAAATTCTAGCGGACCCGACAGACGATGTCCTGCCCGAACGTTGGGCTACTTACTGTTTACTTCTTTTATTCTATATCGTTCCTGTCCCGTCCATTAACGTATTATTAGAAATAAGGATTGACTACGAATCGTTTCTGCGTTGTGCAGCGGTAATATAGTGCAAATTGAGTCTTTGACGTTAGGAACACACCTTCATTGCTTAGACAACAGTGAGTGTTTGTAATTTAATGTCAAATTTATGTAATAGCAATAAAGTTCAAATTGACTCTGCATTTTAGTTAGAAAACGTTTGTATGGGAAAAAGAAAAGGTCTGTTTTTAGGGTTTTCCTAGCAATTATTCGAATCTTTCGCGCCGTAAAAACCATCCTTGGACTTCAACGAACATTTTTAAATAAGAATTGGTAAAATTGGTCCAGGCGTTGTTGAGTTAGCGATTCATTTATATATATAACGATTTTGTTTCAGTTCACATGTTTGTAGTGCTCTAATGTGAAGTTGGAAATTTGGGGTTACAACGCAAATGTGCTGCTGGCCTTAAAATATGGATTTAGATAACCGGGAACTTTCATAAATGGAATGAAATACGACAACAATACCATCTATTAACGTGGCAGTATTACCTCCACTTTACCGAGAGACAGAGGTACTGGTACCCGGACGCACCGCCCAATTCGGCTGCAGGCCAAAAGCATGACAAGCGGGGTGCTACCTCTAATTAAAACCTGAAACCATTATTTCTTACCCTGGATTAGTCGAAACCACCTCCTTCACATATCCAGGAAAATCAACTTCACTATTATATCATGTAAATAGGTTAGCACGTAAATATTTATTGAACTAAGTAAATAAGTACGCTCTTGTGTAAAAGGATGGTAACTAACCAGTCTCTATAAAACATTATAGAGATGTTGTGCGATGCAATAGAAAAACAGTACTTAAAACAGCTAGTAAGAATTCATAGAACTATCATACTCTTAACAATGACGTCTATATCGCACGCTTAGCCATAAAGTGACCTAACTCAAAAAAGTTGACTTTTGGTAAATCGCAAAAAACGTTTTGTCATTTACGACTTATTCTGCTTATGTTCCGATAAAAACGGCATTATAGTCCCAAATATGTAGTTTAATAATGAAGTGATTAATGACATTGAAATGTTATTATAATGATATTTTATTATTTGTTTGTATTTTTAACCAAAATAAGTTTTTTGTTGAAAAGACAAAAAGAGCTGTAGCTCAGTATTGGACGGGGATATTTTAATAATTCTTTGATTGGCTAATAGAGGACGTTGAGACGAAGCTGCCTGTGTCACTAACTCACTTTAGACCTAAAATTTAATTGGTCAATTTATGACTGCAATACGAAGAGCAAACGTGTATAAGAAAATTATCTTTGACTGTGTTTACTGCAATAAGTTAATGCTGTAACAAAAAAATATAAAATCATTAAAACAGCTAGAGGTTTTGCAAAGTTGATTGAAACTCGGTGAACAAAGGTACTCTCGATGTTTCAACCAAGATTGAGGTTACGGTAGACGTCGGTACGTTGATTACAAGTCATGGCGG
>JANCMC010018276.1:23263-51882 GCA_024363005.1 Charaxes varanes
AACAAAGGTACTCTCGATGTTTCAACCAAGATTGAGGTTACGGTAGACGTCGGTACGTTGATTACAAGTCATGGCGGTTTTATCGATAAAGCAAAAGATAGATAAAGGAATGTTATTGCACAAAGTGAATTAAGCATTAATAGAAAGAAATTGTTGCATATTTTGTGTATCAAATTCATTTTTATCTCTTTTATCTTTCTTTTTAGGTTTCCGTAGTACTACAAGGAACCCTTATAATTTCGCTCTGTCTCTTCGTCCGCTCGCCCGTCTGTCCGCCCGTCCGTCCGTCAGACCATCCGTCTGTTTGCCCGTAAAGTGGTCCGCCTCCTAGCATTTCCAAACTATTAGACGTAGAGACTTGAAATTTTCCATGTTGATAGAACACGTTATAAACTCTTTAGGAAAACTATTTTGAACGGAATCAAACAACAACTTTTGAAGTTATTGAACAAATACGTTTATAGCGTATCAGATACGGAACACGCTATACAAGCGTGTCTTGACACGCTCTTGGCCATTTTTATTTTGAAATTTTATTCTGGAAAGAGTGGGAATCTCTTGACTCAGGTATTTTGATGCTTACTTGGAGATCCCTACACTGTGTATCCTAAATTGTACGAGAAACGAAATAAACTAATATTATTGTTGTTATGTGTTGTTGTTGTTGTTTGTGATTAAATAATACTACATTAATGATGAATTCACAACTGTAAGATCTGATTTGCTATGTCCTGCCTTTCTGATACCAGTTCCACTCATTTCCTTAACGCTTATTTGGAAGAAATTAATATATTATCAGCATGCAAAAGGATTTCTTGCATTCTTTCAAAAAAAATTATTGCCTTCATTAATTTTCTGTACAATTATTCTATAAAAACGCATTTAGCACTGAATAAGCAAAGGTGGCTCTTCTTCTCCCTAGCGTTATCCTGTTCTAGTACCAGGGTCGGCTTAAATTGCGGAGGATGTGGCTGTCGGGCGAGGTAAGATAACCGATTGCCGTCAGAAATCCCCGGAACCCCCTCAATCTCTACAATCTCACGACTAATATCACTCAGTAATATTAATCGGGACCAACTGTTTTACATGCCTTCCGAGGAACTCAGAGGTTTAGAAAAACAGTGCTAGCATTGGTCACCCATCTATCTATCAGCCCCGGTAAAAGTAATTTAACCTAGCGATCGACTCAAATGCCGACTACTAATCAGAACACGACCTCCTCTTTTTAAAAAATACGTTGACATCAATCATAGTCTGCACTATTATAAATGAGTGAATGAATGAGCGAATGAATGAATGAATGAATGAATGAATGAAAACTTTATTCAAAAAAGTTACACAACTACAAAAATTAAACATTTTAAGAATAGCTTAATATATCATGCTAAAATGCGCTTTTCCCACCGCCTAAGTAATGCCGGTTGCCTCTTTAAATTCCGCAAACGTATCTTCCTTACATACAATACTGTCAGCCTCTACATAGCAATTACAGAGCTCTCATAAACCAACTAGAATTGCACAACAATTCCTACAGTGCAATTATTCTTGGGATCTTATTAGTTTAACTCAGGTTCTCGAAAGCTCGGCGATAGAAAAACTCGGGAAAATTTTAATTATTCTTTATTGCACACGCAAAAAGAGTAAGCCAAACCTCTATTACTCAACGGTATAAGGTATGGACTGAAATCCGCAAGGTATGGCTTCAAACCCCACCGCCGTTGGGATATTGTCGCGCCCACTCCTAATACAAGCTTTTAATTTAAGCTTAGTGGGAGGGGAAAACCATGTATTCGGTCTTCACTCGTTTCTTCCATTCTGCTGATACTTTAGATGTAATTATGCAATTTGGTTACTTTTCCAAAAATGGGCTAACCCATCACATCAGTCAATACACAGGTCTGCAACTTTATTTTTGAATTTATTTAGCGAATCGTGAAAAATATCTATTTGTGGACAATTAATGCATATAATTATATGTGATACACATTCGCGCTATTGGAGATTGTCGACCGAGATTGGTACGGCTGAACGGTATATAAAACAATGCTTTTGGTTGGGATCTTACATTTGCTCGCGGTGTAAAAAGACCTATGTTTTGACTTAATTCAATACGATCATATATGCTATTTACCACCTTATACAATAACATTAAACCTAGCACAGTTCTTCGTAAACGTAAACTATCTAGTTTGTAATATTTTAATCTGTCCGCATAACTAACGTAATTCGAACTAAAAGGTATTTTCCATGCATCCTTAAATTAATATGAAGATTACATATCCGGACGCTGATAAACGCTGCAACCTTACTTCCCATTTGTTTATGTTCGAGCCGAATAACGTTGCTGGTCTGCTAGTGATTAAGTAGATAATAGTTTCAATAAAATTGTAGACCGTGATTTTTTTTTTTAATAGTTATTCTACTATTCGGAGCGGGTACGAATCCACAAATCAGAAATCATTAAAATCAATCGACCGTTCTGTAGTTATAATTAACCCGACTCAGTTTTATATATTTAGATAAGCTATAACTGTGCGCGATGTGAACTGTTAATTGCGGAGGATGGTGGAGTTCCTAACCTAATTTATTTAAAAATTGATTTTATGTATAATTTTTTTCCGATACTTTAATAGTTATTCTGCTATACTGGGCGGAGGCGAATCCAACAAATCAGGAGTATTTAAAATTGGTCCAGCCTTTCTTGATTTATAAGTCTTTTGACTAACCCGACTTTGTTTTACGTATTTAGATCGGTTATAACCGCGTGTAGATGTGTTATCAATTACGGAATCAGGCTGAGTTTTTAACCTAATTTATTTAAAAATTAGTTTTATGCAATTTTTCCCGTTAATTTTTCTAATATTTTGATAGTTATTCTGCTATTCGGGGTGGAGAGGAATCCAGCGAAACGTATAATTAAAATCAGTTAAAACACGCGCTATGCTTATGTCACTGCTTCTTCTTGACCTGTTCTAGCTCTTTTGTATCGTCTTTATACAAACAAATTGCTGAAGAACATTACCTCGAGAGATTGTAGATACCTTTTCTTCCTTTTTTCTTCTTTTTTTTTCTTTTTTGGTGATATGTTTGAATCACCATGAAACACTGGTAACCTCATGCAACTCGCAGGCTGTTCAGGTCCAACTTAGTGCTAAACTACCAGCTGAGCAAGATGCGGGCTGTGCTGGCGCTCGGCCTGCAGCAGGAAGCAAGTCTCCATCTGGCTGAAGTCACCCGCTTGTCCCGGAGCTTTGCGGTAGGCCAAGGCCAGCTCCATTTGACCTTGTCCTGGGAGAACTGATGGGGAGCAACTGTGCTCTTCAACCTCAGAGGCTTCTGGAGATCTCCCTTCCCACCATTTTTCATTCAGCTTGTGACCTGATGATTTGGGTATGGAAAGGACAGCTTGCCAAGAGTATCTTCAGTGTTCCCTCAATCTAAAAGTATTGCTTTGATTGTTCTGTTTACTTTGTGCAGACCATTTTGTGCCCTCAGCTCTGCACGAAGCATCACTGGAACAGATTTATTGGCATGAAACACGGAACAATCCTTGGGATCCATCCGTATAAGCTTGAATTTGCTTCTATAATCTGGTACCCATGTTTCCTTTTTCAAAACCTGTTATTGGAAAGAGTCCAGAGAAGGTTCCTAAAGTATCTTTCGTTTAAAGCATCGGGTATCTATCCTCCACGAGGCTGTGACTAAGGAGAATTACTAGAACAACACAATTTTACGTCACTAATGGACCGCAGAGAACTAAATAGTGCTAACTTTTTATTAAAATTGATACGCAACGAAATCGATGCCCCGCATCTGCTCTCCAATATAAATATTCTTGTTCCCAAATATGGTACTCATTCGTCTGACACCTTCGCCGTTGCCACAGCAAGAACTAATGTATTCTCCAGGGCGCCTCTTACCCATATGGCGAGGAACGTAAATAAATATTATCCCGATCCGTTCCATTTACCTCTTCCCACATTACCCCATTAAAATGTCTGTTTTAGTATAGTACATATATTATAGTGTTTTAGTATAGTATTTAGTATACATATAGATTTAGAGCATCCACATCTTAAAACATCTTCCTAGAAAAGCAATTTTATTCCTTACCTATATATAATGGAGTGTATAAGAAAAAAAAAAAAAAAAAAAAAATCGTTTTTCAATCAAATATTTGTATTATTATTTCTTTGATGTAAAATACAATTAATACTCAAAGCACAGTCCATTGTTATCTACTGTCATTAGCCATCTGCTAGCCAATTGATCGCAAATTTTTCCCTTGAAGAAAATGGGCCATGGATTGAAACAACCAGTAAGTTTGGACCGTATAAGGAGTTAGATATCAGAAGGGGTTTTCAATAAATTTTCACAAATTTCTAACCTCTTAGCTGATTGCTGAGGAGTAAGTTCGTGAGGGACCAGTCTACTGCTCTTTTTCACCTTCCCCATGGAGAGTAGATGGCGACTAACAGTATCTTTCTACATACCATTCTCCCTGGCAACTTCTCGAGTGCTTGAGGACGAATTTATCTCAACAGCTTCCTGCAGAACCTCATCGTTGTATCCTACTGCTAAATTTTTCAAACAGCAGTGAGCTGGGCAAGGACACCTTTCCCTTCATCTTGTTAGCAGCCCTGGAGATCCTATAGGATAACCTGTTTGAGTCCATTCTGGATAGATGTCCGTAAAAAGCCCGTCGCCTTCTTCTGATGGCATCATGAGATTTTCTTGGTTTATATAGCTCCCTGTTTGGCTGATACTATCAGCTTCCATCTGGTCGAATTCTTGGTCCTACTATCCGTATCAGGAACTTTCTTTCTTGTACCTCGAAGTCTCTTAGTGGGGTCTTCTTAGTTTGATGTAAGCACTCTGCTACATAGAGGACTGAAGGTCTGACAATGCAGTAGCGTCTTAGTTTAACATTCATCGACAAATGTTTTCAGCATACAGTTTTCTACAGGCATGGTAAGCCTTATCTAGTTTGAGTCTCCTGTGTTCAAGAGCCATTATTTCGTTTTGGTCCGCTGAAAACCATTCCCATTACTTTACACTTTTGACTCTCTTGGTTTGTTAACAAACACGGTCTTTCCTATGACATATTCCTTTTAATATTAACTAATACTTATTTTGACTTTTACCAATAATATGTCATTAATTATACGTTGTAAAATTATTTCTTGCCATTCGACCATAATCGAATAGACTATAGCTTGCGCTAATATGGTCCGCATATTCCAGTGCCCAATTACAGCTCTCGTAGTTATTCTTTTGCATATCTTTAGGATTTCGTCTATAAAGATTATAAAGAGTAGCGGACTGAGACTGTCTCCTTGTTTCACTCCTTTTTCCATTGGAAAACTCCTGGATTCAGAGCCATTTATTTTCACTATTCCCTTAGGCTCTTGGTAGCACGATTTTATTGCCTTAATAAGGTCTGATAGCACTTTCTTTGCCATTAAAGCCTTCCAAATTTCATCTCGGGGTACTGAGTCGACTGCCGCTTTGAGGTCAAGGAAAGCAAGATATAGGTTCTTATTTCGTTCCCATACTTTTTCTACTATCATACGTAAGGCAAAAATATGATCATGCGTTTGTCTTCCTGGGTCAAATGCTGCTTGCTTGCTCCTCCTGAAGATCCTCCTCTACAAATGTCCTCAGCTTTTTTTCAAGAATGGAAGTATATAATTTATATACTACCGGTGACAGACATATTGGTCTATAGTTTTCACATTCGCTAGCCAACTTATAAATAACATACAAAGCGAATGCCGACACGTAGCCACATTAAAATCCCAACCGCAATTATAACAGTAAAGTAATAAGAGCACTTGGTCGGAAGCTGTCGAACTCGGCTGAAGTCCATCAGCGCAGAGCTCTCAACCCAACTCGACCCAACCACCGCCGCCCATCAATTTGCAGGACGCGGACGCCTCGAGCACTTCGCGAGTGTCCCCAACTCGAATTACTACCCACTATAACTGTGTTTAGCAGACAGTTACGAGTGCTTTTGTTTGGAAGTACAATCCAATGTATGTGTATCTTTAGCCGTATAGAACTTTTGTTCACAAACCTCGGTAAGTTAATACTTTAACGAAATGGCCCCTGTTACGCAGTTTTTAGCTTTTATATAATCATAGCTGCAGTTAATCAATATTGTTCAAATTAAATGTCCTTTAAATAAATTTCGTTTCAGTTCTACTACGAACTTTTACGCTTAGTGAGAATCTGAGTGAAATATTATACAAAATATCAATGTATTATTTAAAAAAAATTGCAACTCTTGGTCTAGAAAGGTCATTTATTTTTATTTTATTTTATTTTATTTTATTTTATTTTATTTTATTTTATTTTATTTTATTTTATTTTATTTTATTATTAAGGACCTCCAACAAAGGATACACACCTTACATAATAGATAACAATCACACAAAAAAAAGAACCCTGTGTGCTCCTTCAATTACAGGAGACCACAGCAAGCAACTACTAAGCTAAGAAAATAAATGAACAATATTAATTAAGTGCTAAAAATAAAAACAACATAAACAATAATACAAAATAAAAATATAAACTAAAACATCAATATATTTATATTAAATGTTTTTTTTAAATATATATAATAATTACATCAACATAATGCCACAACAATTACACGCACGCACGCACTCACACGCACTCACGTATACACGCACGCACCCACACACACACACACACAGACAGACACGCACAGACACACACAAAATTATACACACGTAATCTTTCCACATATATAGAAATAAGAATTTAGAAATGTAAAATTATATTTAAAAGTAATGTATTTAAAATTTGTTGTTATAGAAGAGCGGGACCTTCTGCCGTTTTTCAATTTGCAAACCAGGTTGTCTGGTAGAGATCGCTAGTTAGCGATAAGACCGCCTGATTGTACTGTTTTACCATTGTATTTACTGTATAATCATTGTTTTTTTTTTATTTTGTGTACAATAAAGATTATTCATTCATTCATTCATTCAATACGTTAAGTGAAAACTTCAGATACCATTTTACGAAAATTGCGCGGACGGACGAAATTCGACACAATTATAGTTGGCGAATGCTTAATATTTTTCGTAACATCCGCGTCATTAATACCTTAAATTATTAAAATAAAACCTCACGCATACTAGCGCCAAACAATTTACACACACATGCACACATTTTACTATAAGACTGTGTCAAAGCAAGCTCATGATGTATGTATATTAATTGACAAATATAACAACTTCGTTGTATAGTCAACCAAAAAGGGCTTTATCATTTTGGATGACAGCTCCTAGTTAGAAAAAATTAGCTAAGAGTTATTATTAGAAGTTAACGTAATAGCAAGCAAAAATAAGTCTTTTAACGAATTGACGTACAAATGACATTCGACCTTATCGTGGAGGAGTGGGGGACATCAGCTAAGAAATAATTTTTATATATAGCTGAACTCAAGGACCTGGCAAATTTATATGAAGCCTTAGGCATTTTTTGTACAAGAATTATATATTTTAAACATTTTTTCTATACTCGTTTACAAATATATGAAGGTACCAGGTATATTAATAATCGGAAGCATGTAATAAAAAAATGCTAGTTTTGACTTGTCGCTTTGTACGTAGGGACCGTCGTAATCTCTATCTGGGATTATACATTATTATGTGTGCGTGCAGTACAAAACAGTTAAGTAATACATATAAAAAATAAAAAATCTATAAGAATCGTAAAACTATATTTTTTATGATAAATATTTATTCTTTATTAAAAATATTTCTGTCTGTCAGGTGGTTTTTATAAACAATAATTATCGTGTATACACATATAATGTAATTAAATTATTTAAACTGAACTTTAAACTTAACTTTACCCAGCACAATCTCGTTTTATTATATATTCTCTAGATCTCTAATTAATGGTAAATAAATTAATTCAGGAGCTCGTTTGCCCCACAAAAAATCTAAGTGTGAAAAACTATTTTTCTTAATTACATGAGTATTGATTATGCTAGGCATTTCAAGAATACATTTCACTACGCCTGGAGCAGGAGACAATAAATCGTCAATGGAATAAAATATAATTACAGGCACTTTGATTTTGCGCAGATGGTAAAATGGAGGTGTTATTTTGTTATAATTTTTATAGTTACCAATTTCACCCCAATCGAACATTTGGAACAGTCCACTTTCAATTAGTTGCAAATAATGTATTATTGTTTTAGAAGATCCACCTGAAAATAAACTGTCCTGCATCAGAGGCCTTACGTTCACATTTGATATTTTGTGCTCACCGTCATTCAATAATATCCGAGGATTGCTACACATGTTAATATTACCGTTGCAGTATCTTTCAATATACTCTTCACCGAACAACTTTTCGGGTTTAAACTCACTGTTTATTTCCAAACTTGAATTATATTTGCTCTGGAAATATAATTTTGATAAATATCGCATAGGCCCTTTTACATTGTCCATATATACGAGTGGAGCTAAAAGTGTAACCGATTTCAATATAGCGTTGTATCGAAACGAAGTAGGCAGCAGAACGAGCATAGCTGAGGCACTCATAGAATACGCAACTAAATTAATTTCCGCTTCTCCGTCTGTATTTTCAGTAATATAGTTAATCACGGCGGGAACGTCGAGTAAACCTATTTCGTGCCATGAAAAATTCCAGAAATCCGGAGAGTCTATAATTTTGGTCATAATATGACCTCTTGAGTATTTATTTCCTCTGAAATTTGACATCCACACATCGTAACCTGCATCCGATAACAAATAAGGCAGTGCTTTTTTTGGACCTAACAGGACCCAGTCTCTAGAACTGCCCAGCAGACCATGATTCAATATTATAATTTTATGGACATCTTTTGTAATATTTGTGAATCCTGGCAGTATTCTATGTAGAGATAACATGTATCCGTCTGGTGTAAGAACTGTGTGCGCCTCAACTTGGTACCCGTGATTCGCTATTAGTTCCTGCGTAGACATAGAAGATTCAATATTCAGGGTATCCATGGCCAACCTCTCTGGACACTCTTTTTCGTTAGCCACCAAAAGTTTTTTTAAGCCATGTCTTACGTTGGCCTTCAAGGTCCCAAGTTTATCAAACGTAACCTTGAAAAAAGACGATACAGTATTTCCCAAGCGTTGAAATGAATGGAAAAGATTGTTATAAGTTTTTTTTAATGGAGGTTCGGCACACGTAATCTTCTTCTCTTCCATCTTTACACCTAAATAAAACATTGTCAAGAGTACCAGAAGCCCATTAAAATACATGATTCTATTCTTCCTTGGAATAAATTTCACTATAACATGTAATTCTTCTATATGTGTTTATATCACTTAATTCAAACCAGCTGGATTGATTTTTTGACGTTATGAGGGTGTCTGGCCGGCCCGTAGTGGTGGACCACATAATTTTATAACCATAAAATTCGAGCAGAATATCGTCTGCCAGGTCCGCTTGTTAAATATAAAATGAATCCTATAACATAGCGTTAAAATATTATAACTATAACAATAGAACCAATTATATTAATATAAACATTTATCTGTTAATATAATTAACGTTAAATATTTATGTTATATAATCTAATTTCCTAGTAGCCCTTATATATACATAGCTAATTCAAAATACCTTTGTTATGTTAAATAATATTATCAAATAGTAAGATCTCGTTTCAACTACTTAACTATATGTTATTTCGACAATGACTCACTAATGATTAGGGATTTTTAAGATATGAATAAAGTTTTAACTATGTGGGGAGTGTAATTCGAAATCGAAATTGAAACTTCATATTTTTAATAAATACACTACTAGCTCCATTTCTCGAGGATTTTGTTTATCTAATATAATTAAATTCCAAAACGAAGAGCTTTCCGAGAATAGGTAGTTAAGTAGCGTTTCGTTTGCCTTATCGTAATGGTCATTACCGTGACCACATTCAGTATAGTTTAGATATAAATTAACTTTATAATACAGAAATCATATGATGACCTAAACGCGAAAATTGTAGTACACTTTGCGGCGCTCGTTCACTTTAACTATTGACTTTATGATAAAAAACGTAGGTACGTAAATTGTAAGTCTAGAGTTTCGTTTTGTACATTTTGTACACAACATTTTTAATGTTAAATTAGTTGGAAAGGATATATAGTCAAAACACTGCTTACAGGCACGTTTTGCAAACAAGGTTGCGCGAAGGGTAGAAAAACGAGGTTGCAAATTTCAAACTCGAAAGAGCATATCAAAATCTATAAAATTGCCAGTTTTAAAAACTCCCGAAAAAATTTCCAGGTAAATCTAAAAATTGTCTGGACTTGTTTATTACATTTTCGTCATCAGTTAAGGTGATGCCACCCAATATCTACAATCTCATGACTAATATGTGTGACATTAATTGGTACCAACTGTTTTACGTGCCTTCCGAAACAGAAAGTAGGTTGGAAATTTTATAAACCAGTATTAAAAGGGGTCACCCACCTTACACCTGGCCGCGTTAAGAACTGCTTAACCTAGCGATCGACTCAAGTGCGCGCTACTGATTAAGCTACGACCTCCTCGTCCTCATCCCTTTCATTTGCGGCTTTTATATATATACATATTAAAAAATGGAAACATCTGTTTGTAAAGTTGTTTTTTTTTACTAATTGCATATGTCTATATTATATGCGATACCTATAACATAAACGTAAAGCGAAACATTAATGTCTGTTTCTCTGTCTGTCTGTCTATTTTTCCGTGTAATTTTCGAGACGGCTGCACCAATTTCTACGGGACTTCTACTGGCAGATAGCTGATGTTACAAGGAGTATAACAGGCCACTTTACTTTTCTATAAATATAATAAATGGGTTTTGCACAAAAAATTAAACCTCAAATTTAACAAAATCTCTGAACTCATACTGACGTAGTTGTTATGTATAGCATATGGCATTTTAGGTTTTCGTTCTCACCTGGAGGATTTAACGTAATTAACTAAGCTTAAGCAGAAATAGCGGCATCCAAAAGTTTTCTCATTTGACGAGATTACTAATAAAAACGACACGTTTCTTACATACACGCCATTTTCGTGGAAAGTTGGACACAGTAAACTATCCGTAACGTTATAACATTATTTGCGCAGTCAACAGTTTAGCTTTCATCAGCTAAAATATTAATGTCATTGATGATCTTAATAAAGAAATCGAGGGTCGCTAGTAAACAGCAAAGCAAAATCATTTCAGTGAATTTTATGAATACGAACTTTTTCACGTGTAAAAAAACGCTTCCTTAACGCATGTTAAAAAGCTCTCGTGCGAATGAGGGCTTATGATGCGATCCCGTTATATTATATGTTGACATAAATTAAAGTAACAAGAATAATAGATATTTTTATTCATCCATGAATAATATCAAACACCTTGTCATGATTGCTGAAATGTCCACTTGTTTTCAATAACTGGTGTAATGGAGAACTGACCGTTACGAAAATATATTATTTTTATCCTGCCAATGTCACCATATTGTGACAACTGCTTTATTTTTAGTAACTCTATATTAAGTAACCAATTAAACTTCATATTACTTTGTCAACCTGTGACTTGTAATTAAACAAATTTTGGTTAAGTTTCTATATTTTATATTCTATATATTTTATAGACAAAAGCAACTTCTGCGCCGCCATCAGAACCTTTATCATAATCCAAATTACGAACCAAAGCCGCCTAAGGAGAAAACTCACACTTGTCATGAGTGCAAGAGAGCATTTGCCAATAAGGGTAATCTTATTAGACATCTTGCTGTACACGATCCGGACTCTGGTTACCAGGAGAGAGCCCTGGCACTCAAGTTGGGAAGACAGAGGAAAATAAAATTTGTTGATGTAGATGTTAAGGTAATCTCAATCTATTTTATTATTATTTATTCAAATAGTCTTCTGCAAGAACTTTTTAAATTTGAGTCAAATTTGATAATTTACTTTTCATAAGAAAAGTAGAATAAAAAGAACTTGAACTATTTGACAAATTTTCTTTCAAATATATTGCTTAGCGATTTAGATGTCCATGGGCGTCGGTAGGCACTTCGGTGCCTGCTGCCTGCTCGTCTGCCCCCTTGTAACATAAAAAAAAAATCTGGATCTCTAGATCCATTTTTATTTTTTGATGATTGTGTGGGCACAATCCTTATTCGTACTGGCTAAAATCAAGGATGAAGTTCATATTTAGCTTTTGCATGGCGACTTTATACCCTTTAATAATTTTTGACACCATTCGCAGCATACCCAGACGGATGGAAACCTTAATCGACATTCATTTAATTAAATTTAAACCGTCACAAACTCTAAAAGTTCCAACTGTTTCTCTGTCATTACGAAATCTAAGAAAATTGCATTTTGTTTTGTTTAGTTTTATTTATCATTAAACTTTTAGTGTTGCAAATTAATGTAAAAACAGAAATAATGTTAATTTCATTGTTGTTTCATGTTTACATATTATTTAAAATAAAACTTACTATTTTATATTCTTCTTTTTCTAATTCTGTTCTGTTAAAATTATTTTCTGCTAATTCTGCCGGTGTGTATATTTTCTACATTTCGTTATAACTCTTAGAGATCATTTTATTAGCAAGTCAATTGAATAAAAGACTTTTTTTGCTTGTTATTCATTACGTTAATTTTTGACAATAACGCTTAGCAAAATTTTTTTTAACTAGGAACTGTCATTGGCGGACTATACAAAAAATATCATATTGAATACCTCCTTATTGGAAAGTCGGTTACAAAATTAATAGGCGACATCGTTCACATTACAAAATCAACGAGCGGCGCGTGCTTTCGCCTAAACAAATAGACGTTTTCAAAATTTTGTGTATTCTAATCGTATTTGACTAGAGTTACTGAGCTATTTTTGTATAACAGCCGCAGTGCACTGATGGATCTGAAATAACACCTCCCAATACCGTGGTAGTTCGGGGAACGCGCATTAATTCATATGGGATTAGGTGTCATCATAAACAGGAATTATTCGTTCGGATGAGGTTAAAAACAACATTTCATTGTTTAATTGCCCACTAGAAATAGTAGAGTTCCGAAATTTTAAGATTTTAAAACTTTGTAGAGTCGGAAGATTGCATCGTATAAGCAACTTGGCAGGATATTCATGATATAAGTAATGGCTAAGAAGACGTTACTCTGTAAGTAATTGTAATTGTTACACATATGTTTGTCTTTAACTTACTAAAACAGTCGTTTGTGCCAGCTACAATCTAGGGACCAAATCTTTACTCAGTAAGTATATTTGTTTAGTATTAGTAAGTAAATGATCTCTTGCTTTTATTTATATAATATATATTAAAACATATATAATTAAGTACATATAATATGTAATTAAAGCATGCATTTACAAACAAAACAATATTGAAATGGATTTCACTATACAATACATAAAATTGATAGACAAAGTTATGTATTATTTATTATATTGATTAGGTGGTTAACATTTTAAAGTAATTTATCATTTCAGGATTTAATTTCAAACAAATATGACCCGAAAGAAGTATACATTAGATCTACAGATGTTGACCGTACCCTAATGTCTGCACAAGTCAATTTGGCAGGTGAATAACAAATTTGTAAATTTTATACTTTTACTTTCTTGTCCAACAGCAACTATATCATACAAAAATTGTTTGTGGGCACAAGTACATGCTTCTTTAACAAAATTCTAGATGATCTTCAGGTCTTCCATCTAACTAGTATAACAAATACAAAATTAAAAAGTACTAATGGTCATAAATAGCATTGTATCAAATCGTTATTATCTGACTTGAAAACTTGTACACAATACGCCCGATAAAATCAGAAACCCTGTGTAAATCCTTATAAATCGGTAGACATATTTTATAAAAATACATCGTACTTAAACATATTTAGTACTATTTACATTCATTTATAAGTAGTAAAATTTTATAACACAATTTAAAGAAGAATAATACAATATTCGTAACGTCCGCATGAACATTTCACATAAATACAATATGTAAAAATATCTTAAATCGCTAAGTTTGTAACAGTAGAATTACATTTTTAAATGTAAAATATTACACACAAGTATTTATCATAAAAAGGAAGATACGATATTCGTGACATTCGTATTAACATGTCACATAAATACGTACAAAAATATCTTAACGCTAAAGCCGTCACAATAGCATTTCTTGCTTTCCATACAGACGTCCAGGCGAAGGCTGGATTGCGATTCGTGACTCCATCCGAAAGCTTTCAGCTTTATTCAATTATTAAAATAAAACCACACGCACACCAATGCGAAAAGATTTACGCACACTTATACAGTTTACTGTAAGATTGTGTCAAAGCAAAGTCATGACGACCGTATGATTATTAATTGCCAAATATAACAATGTCTTTGTATAGTCGACCAAGAAAATATTTTATCATATTGGGTGGCAGTTTCTACTTAAAGAAAATTTTGCTAAGGGTTATTGTTAGCAATTAACGTAATGCATAACAAGCAAAAATAGGCATTTTAACTAATTGATGTGCAAACGACATTCGACCTTAGCGTGGCATACCAATTTCTTGGTCGAATATACAAAGAATTAAAGTTTTGTTTACGTTAATTCCTTACAAAAACCTTTAGCAATTTTTTTTAACTAGGAGATGTCATCTAAAATAGTAAAGCACTTTCTTGGTCGACTATACATTACTTCTAGATTATTAATTAGATTTTTGCTTTTGTTGGTGTAGTGTTTAAAGAAAGCTGAGCAAAAGTGGGTTGTGGCCTTTGAATATAAACCAGATGACGATGTGGTGCGTCTGGTATCAAAAATAAGAGATGGCGGCAAAATGAATACAGTATGAATACAGAATACAGAAATGTTGAAAAATTAAAAGTATTTCTATGGTAAAGGACTTTAACCTATTGCAGGAAAACGTATCTGCGTTTTTGTATTCGTATATTGGATGTGTACTTAGTCTCCTTACCAACTCTTTCGATGAAATTCTGAATGCAGAAAAGGCTAACTATAAAATGTAAAATACTGTCTTTAGCGTTAATTTTATCACTAATCAGATAGACAGGCTTAATTAGATGTATTAATATTAAGAAACTATTTTTATAATATTTGACATTCAACGTATTTTGATGTCAAAGTCTTAAGTTCAACGGTACGATTGAATTGCGCTTCAAAAACTATTTGTCGAATTTTGTAGAACAATGTTATCGTCGTATAAATATGCCATTATGTTAATTATTTCAATATGATAGAGATCGAGATCTTAATGTGAAGATATCGACACTTGGTAGATAATAAATCATAATTTAATTGATAAAATATAAACATTAACTTCCTTCATATTACGCTCACATTTCTCACAGTGTTATTTTTTTTTTGTTCATAAACGTCCACAATCGACCAGTCCCAAACATGAATAAAATTGAACTGGTAGCACAGTCGATGAATGCATTTCATATCAAGCGGAAATTAGAGGTAATGGACCGGAAAACAATTCCAACTAGCGCTAACTGTTACCGATTCGTGATTTACCACCAGGCTACTTCCTGAAATCACTCTTTTATATTATGCAATAAAATATATTATGCAAAAAGCTAGTGGAACTGACAGACAGCGTCTTGTTCAAATTCGGGCTCGTCTGCTATTATATGGCCAATTAACTACTCTAAATCTTTTCCATAAAACGTGGCACTGGCCGAATGTTTAATGAAATAATTGTTTTACACGAAACATCATTCAAGAAGTCTAGTAAGAACTTCAACTATTAAAAGTGTTCCGAAGTAGTGACCGAATCGGCATTTCTTTTTTAAATAATCTTTCGAGTTTTCCTTTCTTTCTTTTCTTTTAAACGTAAAATAAAAGGAATTAAAGAAAAGTAACAGAGTTTTTAATGATGCAGCAGTTTCCAAGTTTTAGCGAGACTAGCGCGTTAAAAAGAAACAGTTTAACCGCCGTCAATATCAACGATGTTTTGAGCAAATGGATTTAGGGTAGAACGAAATTTTAAAATTAACCATCAAAATTAATACTGAAAAAAAAAATCCGGCGTCGAAAGTAAGCGACCATCTTTTTCGTGAGTGCTTTTTTTATAGAGCAGTAAATTATCCTTGTTGACAACCTCCCAAAATTGCTGATTAATTTGGTAATGACTTTTTTTCGTTTGCAATACTTCTAGGAAACATGGCCGGATGTTTTTAAACGTTGTTACAATTTTTTTTATTATAGGCTCAAAAAAATTTTGTTTCGCGCTTTGAAAAACACGGCAACGCGTTAAATTTACATGTGAACTATCAAAATATATTTGATAGAGTCATGTGAACTCTATCAAATGTATGAGAAACTAAACTACTTTGCTTTAATCAGCCAATGAATACGACGCAAAATCGGTGTAATGCTGCAACCCGAAAGCTACACCACCGAATCCGCCACCAAAGCACAGCACTACACTTACTTTCCGATGTGCCTCAACGCACGTTTCGCTTCGACTTATAAATATCATGACAAAAATCGATTTTTATATCGATTTTATTCAGCCATGCATAGCCATAATAATTCACCGAACTGAGAGCTCAGACTGCAAAATATAATTCCACATAACAGAGTTGTGCTAAGTTGTAGACAACATCTGTAACGAAGTATAGAGCTTTTTCAGTGTCTGCGAGCTAAAGACGGGTTCTTGTTAGTCTGAGCCGGCTTCACGATAACGATACTAATTAAATTTCAACTTCTCTCAACGAACCCAATCGATTTCTCGTATTAATTAGAGGAGATGTGCCGACTTGACTTTGTGATTTTAATGGAGATCATGCGAGTATTTATACGGTGAGTGAATGTATGGATTTTATTCAGACTGACCTGATTTTAAGTCTCACTTTGTATTGGATTTATACATTATCTCAGGGTGCCTGGTGGTTGTTTGGAATGACGTTTGACACTCAGCTGGAAAAATTCTACGTTTCTTAGTAATTCTTTCTAATTACAGTTAAGTACTATACATTAGTCCAGTGTACTTCTTTATAATTTAATTTAATTTCTAATTAATTTAAACCGCTTTTCTGAATTTTTTCGTTAAAAACGCGTTAAAAAGAATTTTCCCAATATTGTTGCGGGATTATAAGCACACGGGAATCGAACCCGCAAGCCCTGCGCGGTAGACGAGGTCACTACTGACTGCGCCAACCGACCAGTCAAAAGAGAATCAGACACTTAATTATTTGTAAGATATTATCCTTATCATTATTTTGACATAGCAACACTACCTTAAGTTGTGACACACTATATGTGTATAAAAGGCTTGTCAGATCCGGCCTTGATATTATTTTTACTATATTTATAGGCCCTGGGATATTTAAAGAGCAAGACCGCATATTACACAAGTACTAACAACGTATTCTATCGCCATTACACGAGAAACGTATTAATTTAATTACTTGTATCAAATATCAAGGATAATATAGATAATCATTTAGTACTGGAAAATGCTAAATTACGTTACAAAATCAAGTTTAATCGTCAAAGAGGCCTAGTAGATTTGTAAATAACACCTTTATATCGCATGCTTATGTAAATTTTAGCCTTGCATAACTTTTGACGATTTCACCGGAAGCCCTTAATATTGGCGAGTTATAAATACGTAGAATATTTATGCTTTCCTGTGTTCTCATTTATCTAACAGTGGAAATTGCATCGAAATACGGAAACCCGTTACGAAAATCACCTTCTAGAACCACGAAGACAAATATTGTTCGCCGAAAGAAACAGTCGTTACATAACTGCGTTAATTTTACAACTGATAGAACTAATAAGTTAAGTGATCTTTGAATGTTTGTAAATGGACTTAAATAATATGAGTGGAGCTAATAATGGCGTTATAAAGAAATAAATAACATTGGTAAAAGAAACTCTCTCTCAAAAGATCTCCTCCGTGTTTCGGAAGGCGTGTAAAACAGTGGGTCCCGATTAATGTCATTGAGTGACATTATTCGTGAGGTTATAGAGATTGTGTGTGTTCTGAGGATTTCGTCAGACGGCAAGCGGTCATCTTAACTCGTCCAACAGCCACATCCTCTACAATCCAAGCGAACCCTGGTAGTAGACCGGGATAAAGCTAGGAAGAAGAAACAGCATAAGTAAAAGAAACAATGATTTCTGTCTGGATCGCGTGATTATTTACGTCAATCGAATGAATATTGAGCGATCTTAAGATCTTATCTATAAGTCTTCCGGTAAGGCGGTGAGCTGCCAGACCTTTTGTCCTTTGTTACCTATAAAAAAAAGTCTAATCTTTCCCCGTTTGTGCAGTGATTTTTACAAAATAACAAACGATTCAATAAGCTATTAATTTGTCGACATACGATGCGGTTATTAAGTAACCAAACAGTCATCGCTGGACCGTATATCAAACTTCCATGTAAATTACGATTGGACCTAGCTGCGTCCTGCAGTCACATGCGGACATGCGATAAGGGAAGTGAGCACTTGATAAACGAATCAGTACGCTGGCGTACCGGTGCACTAGCGGGTCAGCTAGTTGAGTTTCAATTGGATTACAAACGCCAGAGCTGAGTTAGGTTGATACGATATTAACAAGCGAACGGCTATCTAATATAAGTTGAGAATTAGATTCTCCGGTAATAAACAAATTGACATATACACTCGTCGATAAATTAATGTCAATATAGGTGCCCTAGCGGGTCAGCTAGTGAGTTTCAATTGGATTACAAACGCCAGAGCTGTGTTAAGTCGATACGATATTAACGAGCGAACTGATATCTAATATTAGCCTAGAAATAAATTATTTAGCGATCGAAAGTGCAATAAATATATTAACACATACACTGGGTCATCCATATAAATATATAGAGTCCCACTTTATGTTACAATATGTCTGAACCTAGGCTAAAGATACACTAGCGGGTCAGCTAGTGACTTTCAATTGGATTACAAACGCCAGAGCTGTGTTTAGTCGATAAGATATTAAGAAGCGAACAGATATCTAATATTAGCTAAGAAGTAGATTATTTAGTGATTGAAAGAGCAATAAATAGATCAAAAAATATACTGGGCGATCCATACAAATAGATAGAGTATCACTTTCTGTTACAAAATGTCTGATCCTGCACTAAAAATGCTCTAGTGGGTCAGCTAGCTGAGTTTCAATTGGATTACAAACGTCAGATCTGAGTTTGATAGATTAGTTATTAATAAGCGATCAGATGTCTAATATTATTTGAGATATAGATTCTCATGTTATAAATAGATTGATAGATACACTCGTTGGTAGAAATAAACGTCATAAAAGGTTAGCATCGATGTACTAGCGGGTCAGCTAGTGAGTTTCAATTGGATTACAAACGTCAGAGCTGTGTTAGGTCGATTTGATATTAACGAGCGAATAGGTATCTAATATTCGCTTAAAATTATATAAGAATAAGATTGATACATAAAAATTAATTACTCGAAAAACAAATAGGTGCTTATGGGCTGAGTGCGGTGCTAAGGTCAGGAATTTGTACTATCCGGTATAAAATAAATGGTCGTATATATTTATACAAAAGGACCATAAGGCATCGTAACTATCGAACATAGCAGCCTACATAAATTTATGTTTAGAAGTAATAACAAAATTCTTCTTCTTCTCCAAGACTCAGAAACCTTCACAAATCGATTTAGACAGACACATAAATAAATGGTGCTAAGGTACGAGCAATCAGTCGATAAGGAAGTAATTACTTGATAATGGCTTTAGTCAGGTGCATTCAGTGCCCGCGATGTTTTCCTTCATAGTACAAATGCTTCCTATGCCTTTAGCGATTAAGTTGAAATGTAAACATTTTAAAGGCATAGGCCCTTGTCGCAGTTATATTGTTTATTGTGTGCAGATAAGCGTTTGCTCACAACGTCCCCTAGTATAAGGTGATGATATTGTAATACATGTTAACAGCTAAAACAATCGATATAAACATTCATTCATAATGTTTCGTTCGTATTCGTTCGATAACAGCAAATCAGCTGCAACCGAACGAATGCCCTTTACAAGTACCTTTGTACCAAAGGACATGAAGTGTGGACGGACGGAGGTTGAAAGTTTTTGTTGAACATTGGCAGTTAAGAGCATGGCACTTGGTAGCTCTATATTTAATTGGTTGCTCTATAAAGCAATACGAGAGTCACCTAACTTATTTATCAAAGTCGAAAGATTTCCTTTAGAAGTTTATTCTATTTGGCTGTTTTATGTTTACTTACAACTTATAATTCTCTCTTTAATTTGTGACAAATGATATGATTCCTCAAAATACGCTTTTCGAATCATGTGGAATTCAGTAAGAATAAATATTTTTTTTCTTGAATACGAAGCTAACATTATATAGTGCCTAGACCATAAAAAGTTATACATTGGATTTAGTAGTAAAATCACCTTTTATCTTTAATAAGCAGACCGGTAGAAATTGTCCTGTCCGAACTTTATGTTACTTACAATTTACTACATTCTATTGCCCGTCCCCGTTCCCGTACCTTGTCCCGTCCCCGTTCCCGTACCTTGTCCCGTTCCCGTCCCCGTCCATGTTCCCGTTCCCGTTTCTTTACTGTACACAAAAAAAAATTCTGACCCCAAGTACATGGTAAGTAATTGACTACCAATAAATAAGTCAATGTTATGCCAAACGTCAATATAACCCACATTAGAAATTATTTAATATGGTGATTAAGGATTCTTAAATGTTATTATAATTTTGTTTTCTTAATATTTTATATCAAAAGAACCTTCTCTTGACAAACACAACAAAAAAGAGTTAGCGAAATCGGTCCAGCCGTTCATGCGTGATGCCGTGACCAAGGGAAATTGGGATTCATTTATGTATATATAGACATAGACTATAGATATATATAGACTTAGGTATATATGTCTTATATAAAATGATATGTAGACTTACAAAAGGTTTTGATTGTGTACACTTCTAAACTATTCAATATGTTAAGTATTTTGTAATAAATGTAATCTAATACAGAAAATTCTCGTGTCACGGGGTGCGTTGACAAATTCCACCGAAACGGCTCGACCGATTTTCATGAAATTTTGCGTGCATATTGGCTAGGGTTGAGAATTGGTCAACATCTATTTTGAAAAGCAAAAATTAGGTTAACGAGTTCCTTGTTTCGATGACTTTGTGAATATTATAGTTTAATGTCCTAGTTACAGGCATATGTGACTACGGTGTACTGTTGACTTTAGACTGTGGGTGTATTAATTTCGTTTATGAAAATTATACGATACTAGCTGCTTCCCACGACTTCGTTCTCGTAAAATTAGACTTGCCCTTAGGCCTCCTTAAACTGGCTCTATCGCAAATAATACTAGTGGATATTTGTGAAAAGCAAAAATTAGGTTAACGAGTTCCATGTTTCGATGACTTTGTGAATATTATAGTTTAATGTCCTAGTTAAAGGCATATGTGATAGCAACGTAACTAGTGTGGAGTTCAGACGTTGTGGATGTACTAATTTCGTTCGTGAAAATTAAACGACACTAGCTGTTTCCCGCGACTTTTCCGGATAAAATTAAGCCTCTTTAATGTGGTTCTATCGAAAAATCAGTTCTGAGTCGATGTATACTAACTATAAACGACTTAGCTGCTAAAGTTAACCTATATACGTCCCGCGGTTTTTGAGATTTCGTGTTAACACTTACTTATACAGAAGTTTATTGCACCAGGTGGACGAAGTTGTGGGCGTTAACTATTTATAAATCACATGTCTCATTAGATTCTAGTTGTGTAATTACTACTTACTACGATTATTTATTAGCTAGCGTTCTTTGATTAAGACAACATTGTATTGTATTAATCTTTGTATTTCGTACTGTTGTGTATGTTACTCAATTTTTCTATGAACTTTTAAAATAATAAAATATATGATACGATGTAAACGAAGTTATATTTGCAATCAAATTAAAAAAAGTAACAATTATTCTCTAAAATGATGCTCTCAATATGTCGTCTTTAATGTCTCTGTGAAAAATAACAAAACACGGCGAGACGCCCGCTCTTCAATTATTTGTCCACCAGCGCCCCCGTCGGGACCGCACGGCGGCTGTTGGAGTTGGTCGCCGTTGCAGTTAGGCGCGAACATTATTAAACCTCTTAACAATATTTTGTATATTTTTAAAAACAGCGCCGTGTTTTCTTTTCAATTCCCGCGAAAATTTTTCATTTTTTCGTTATTTTCATTTTGCCATAAAACCGGTCGCAGCCAGAGCAACTTAACTTAGCGATCGACTCAAATGCCGACCACTGATTAGGCCACGACCTCCTCATCCGTCTTATGAATATGAAACAATAAATTGGAATATGACTTTCGATTGACAACGGGCAGACCTCTTCAAACTCAATAAGCCTATTCAACGAGAGAAGGATACGGATCTTGTGACTTCTATAGCAAACTCTGCGGATGCATTTAAATTAAGAACGGCTTCAATTTGCTGAATCATTTTTCAAGGACGCTATTGTGATGCAAATTGGGTCCCATAGCGAATGGATTAATAGCCAACGCTCGCAACTTGGTGTATAATTTGATAGATTTCGAATCTAGTCTCAACTGTTGTAGATCACTACTAGACCAAATGTTATCTATTACTAATATTAAATCTGTCTATTAATAAATTTAAAGTACCTACACGTTAATACACTTATTATTCGTAAAGCGTATTATAGTCATAGACTATACATATATCTATATCTATATCTATATCTATATCTATATCTATATCTATATCTATATCTATATCTATATCTATATCTGACAGCTAATAGAATATAATCGATATCACTGTAAGCACAAAGGCACAGCACTAAAGCTTATTTTGATGTATTTATGATTGTTAGGCGTATCTAAAGTATTAACTAGTCTTAAAAAGGGTTCTCGGTCCTTATCAGACATGTCCATGCTAATTTATTTTTTGTCGCCAATACAACAATAATTTTAATGAATGCGCAAGTAGGTGTCATCATCGTGGTTAAGTCATATCCGGTCATCATTTCCGCTGACGAATTCTGATTTCTTTTTATAATATTACACAATATATGCCGAAATATCAACGCCATAAATGTCGACATAGCAACGATTGCAGCGCCATCTACCACGTCCAGTTGGAATTACAATCATTCACGAATCGACTCGAACGCACCCAATATATTTGATTAATTAATACGTAAAGCGAAAACGTGAGTAGGAATTTTGACACAATTATGGTTTATACAGACGATGGTTTGCGACTGGTGATATTTTTATGAAATGTGCATTATTAATTCATTTAATTATGAATGTAGAACCTCACGCACACCAATGCCGAACGATTTGAATTTTCTAAACGATCTTCCGCGGCAACATGCTGCAGCCTCCATAGCATTCACGCAGGTCTCGCGTTAATTTTTCACAAAGCTAACTGAGCCATTGTGAGGCGTTGAAACGGCTATTGTTTCTCAGACAATGGGTACAACGGCCACGTAACCAAAGGCCGAGCCCCGGCCCGTCTCTAGTGTCTGCGGCGTATCGAGGCCCCATTGTATCTCGGGGAATCGATGCGGCCTCATCGAGATGCGTTTTGTCAGTTTATTTATGGCATTACGGTTGGCGCAGACATGGCTTTGATTTGCTTTAAAAATCACCAGGCATCATCTCTTTCTAACACTAACAATGATTTCTACAAAGGAGTACATTGCCTAGGAAAACCTAGGAATTTAATAATTGTACATTATTAAAAAACGATACTAAATTTTTCTAAAAATACTTTGAATACTTTCTGTGTATTCCTTCTTTCCGGTCCTTGTCACAGGTTGTCACATTTCGAAACCTTGATTTGACATCACATATTTTTAATTTTTAAGCATTTTTTAAAAATAATTTAAAGAAAACAGACGCATTAAAGGTTGAAATTACGTATCAAAAGGATAAAACTACGCATCAAGTTTGAAATTACGCATCAAAGGTTGAAATTACGCATCAAAGGTTGAAATTACGCATCGAAAGGTTGAAATTACGTATCGAAAGGTTGTAACTACGCATCCAAAGATCGAAACTACGTATGTCAGAACTGACTTTAAGCCTTAATCGAGAAATAGATTCTGTTATCTAGGCAATAAATTTGTGAAGTAAAACTATTAACGCAGCGAGTTTAAATTAAAATCTCGTTGGGGGATCACATGGCTTTAATTGAAGCTGTTTTTTAACAGACGCCGGCGCGGTCGCCTCCCCTTTCCCCACTATTCATTACTCCTAGAGGCTACACACGCCGATGTTGGCTTTAATTAGTTTTTGTTAGAGGTCCTTCGATTTACTTTCTTTAATAACGAATACTCGCTCGGCTTTAAATGTTTTTATATAAAACCACACCGAAGTCCTTCTGATTTTAATTAATCCTGTTTATTCTCGCCTGTAATTAATTTAAACTAACTCTCGCTCGTGATTTATTCGATTATAATGTTCTACTAAGAATACTTTTACATAGTTCTAGTAAGTTTATGTGAGAAACCAAAAATGCTATAAATTAACACCTAATTTTACTTCCTTCCTTGCAACGTTACGTAACAGTGTATAAAGATATATTATCAGTTTTGAAAATCCCTATGCAGATGTCTCGGCTCCATGTGATATGATTGCAATCGTTCACATCTCTTAAATAGTAGCATGCTTAGGGAAAAAAACAACTAAAATAGAACAGATGCGCGAGTGTTTGGGGAAAGGTGGCCTTGCCCCACTTTTATAAAAAGACAAAAGCATCCGAAGATTGTAGCTATAATGACGATACCTGTGTTTTCTTTTTTAAATTTTATTTCTTCGGCCCACAGACAACAAAATATACGTTAAAAATTAAAGGATAAAAATTATTTTCTAAATTAAAAATTGATATACTTTTACGAGTATATTCACTTATTTAATGTGACAATTGTTCAATGTCTATTCATATATTTCTATCTTTAAAAATTTAAAGCACCGTTTAATCCATCTGAAATGTATCCGGAATATTGTAAGTAAGCGTGGCCGAGTGGTCTAAGGCGCTGGTTTTAGGCACCAGTCCGAAAGGGCGTGGGTTCGAATCCCACCGCTGTCAAATCTTTTTTATTTCTGAATTATGATTATTTGTACATACTAACATCATTCATACCATAACTTATATATATAATATAATATTATTACAAGTATTTAAAATTTTTGTTAGCAGAAATGCCACAATGCTTTACGTCAATATCAAGTTGAAATCGCTGAATTTATATATTTCAAAATCTAAATCAAGCAAATCTAATAATGACAATTAATTAGTAACAATTACTAATTAGTAATTACACGAGGATACTAACTGAAGATCCGATCTCGAGGTCGCTACATGGACTGGTTTCTTTTTAAGACATTATAATTAGCATTTAGCACATAAAAACATGATTGATCGTAATTACAAAATGTCATGACATGTTCGCTGAACTGTTATAAACACGTCCTTTTTTAAAGGAAGTTCTCCATACTTAATATGGTTTTTTTATATAAAGAAGAACTAATATGCTATAGTTTAAAAATATACCAAATGCTCTATTATTTGTTTTATGTGTTTTGCACGTAAGACATTGCAAAAATGCTGAGCTGTTGTACCCATCCTTAAAACTTCTACAAGCAGGCAACATATGATTTTTTTTTGTTGCTAAATTTTTAATTTATTGTGATATATTTATTTGTTAGCAGTTTTATAGTATTTTTAAAGATTAAATTGTTTTCATTTCATTTTCATTTCAAAAATTTGCATTTTTGGAAAATACACTCAAACTGCATAATTACTACCGGACTTGTCAACAGGTTTTTTTAAAACTTTGTATGACAAAAAAAAATGTTCAAAATAATACCATTTTCACTTCTTTTCCAAGACACTAAAAAGAAACTTTTAACGTCTTTGAAAATCCCTTTTTTCTTACTTTCATAAAACAACTTTTCAACAAAATTTTCCTTATTTATTATTTCTTACTTTCAAGGGCATTTTAAATTAAATTTGGCCATGTTTAAACATTCAAAGTCAAAGTCAAAATTGTTTATTTATATAGACTTTTTTATAAGCACTTATAAACGTTATATGTATAATGTTAATATATTTATTTTAATCATTTAAAACTAGTGGCTTTTGCGGTCGCAGTTGATTTCAATTAGAGTAGGATTCAACCAGTGATGTCATTGTCACGTAATAAAAAAAATTGTTTTCTTGTACTCTTAAAAACTGTTTATACCTTTAAGATTTAACCAAAAGTAAAGCTTCTATATGTAATAAAAATGTATATATTGCTAGCATATTTTTTATCCATCGATTTTGATGTGCCATTTTTCTGGTATTGGTCCAAATAATTAGGAATCCACTAAAAAAAATCCTCCAAATGTAACAAAATCACTGAATTCACGCGGGTGATGTTGCTGGTATAGCTATGTTTGTATGTTGGAAAAACTCTGGCAATTGTTTATAAATTAATAACATTATAAATTAAAAACCTTGTTCTTTATCATTTATCTGCAACTAGTTGTTACCCGCGACTTTGCCGCGTAAAATTAGGTGAAAAATTTTAGCGTGATGACATATAGCCCATAGCCTTCCTCGATAAATGGGCTATCTAACACTGAAAGAATATTTCAAATCGAACCAGTAGTTCCTGGGATTAGCGCGTTCAAGTAAACAAAGGAAGGAAGCAAGGAACATCAGCGTCCCACCTAGGGGTGCACTAGCGCCGCATTTCCGGCGGGTTAGCGTCGAACTACCGACGTATTAGCTTCTCACCTAGCGGCGCACTAGTGTCTCCCCTAGCGTCGAATTAGTGTCTCACCTACCGACGCAATATCTTCTGACATAGCGGCGCACTAGCTCTTCACCTAGCGACGCATTTGCGTCTTACCTAGCGTCGCAGCTAGGGATGAATTAGCGTCGCCCCAGTGCCGTCCTAGCAACGCACCTAGTGACGCATTACCGTCGCACTAACGGTGCCTTATCGTCCCACTAGCGTCGTATCACGGATTAGCATCTCACTTAGCGTCAGTATGATTGTGAAGTAGACTATGGATTTGTAGATTTCAATAGGGGCAAAAAATATGTAAGAGACAAATTTTCACGTTGTTGGGAAAGATAGCGCGTGTCTGTGGTTATAAACTCTTATTGTCGCATATCGACTGGGAGAGAGTGGATGGGTCTTTTGAATTTGTGCAGGAAAGTTTACCTATCTAGAAGAATCACTATTACCCACCCTCTCATTTATTGACTCATCTTTTTGCGGAAAAGTATCAATGTAAAAACTGCAAACTAGCTCTACAATTTTCGTTATACGCATTCAATTCTAGTTTCCAACAGAAGTCGTACAAAAATGGTTAGAAAAATCAATGAATGATTAAGAGTGCATTTAAATACCCATAAACAACCATCATTGTACGTTGAAACTAATAGAAATTATAAAATTTAAGTCACTTTTTTAAATAATCTGATAATTAATGTAGGCAGCTGACCTCTGCCACACACTGTGACGAAATGCCTCACTCAGTCCTTATCATACTTGCTAATGCTTTTGAATCAATACGGAGTGATAATAGTCTTTAGTTAACACAGTATTTAGTACCACAATGGCGCTCAAGAGTGGAGCTAGTATTATACGCTTATTTAAATTTCACCATGCTTATAGAGTACGTATTATTTGTGTAATATAAAGAAGAGAATAATTTCATGTTTTTCCCAAACTTATTTATCTAATCATTTATTGTTACGTGTAATCTTTATATATTAATAAATAACGTAAATCAGTGCTCTGTTATCTTCACTTTTATCTAAATGAGTACATTTCATTGAAATTAGTGTAAATATTACATCTAAAAATTGTTTAAGCGTTTCCAAATTTATGCTCGTGTGATGTTATACTTGTGAAGCAATTTTGATGTGTAAAGTAATTTGTGAGAACAATTCAACATCGCTTCTGAGTTTCCCTCAAAAAAGACAACACTTACTTTCAGATGTACATACTTTTACCACTTAACTTCGAAAATATGTAATTATATTCAGAATTTTTTTATTTGTAATGTACAAACACGATGAACATTCGTTTAATCAATTCAAAAAAGCCGTTTCAGGCTCTTTAAGAATAAAATTTCTTGTAATCTAACAATGATAAATATTATAACTTTCTTTAATTTTTTTTTATTAAATCCCGTTTTTATAAAAAAAAAGGAACATTTCTCAGGAATGCCTATTTATTTTCATTAGCTTTTTCTAACTTGTAATAGGAGTGTGCCTGACAAATTTTAGGACCTTCTATCTTTGAGCTTTTATTGTTATTTTGTACTTGCGGACCCACCAGATCTTGTACTGACCGTTGGCTTCTCTTATTATTGGATATCAAAACAGCGCCATCTATTGATCGCTTACCCCACCGATCATCGCGCTGGCCGCCATTTCTAGAATTTTAAATCTTTCATATCTTATAAAATTTTAACTTTAATGATATGGTATAAAAGATAATATTCATCTGCATAAAATGTATCTAATTTTTTTTTACTATGTAAAAGATAAAAAGGGTTACTGTA
>JANCMC010018276.1:51982-70748 GCA_024363005.1 Charaxes varanes
TATAAAAGATAATATTCATCTGCATAAAATGTATCTAATTTTTTTTTACTATGTAAAAGATAAAAAGGGTTACTGTAGGCTATCCTTAGGAAAATAGACATATGCCATCGCTGACTTTTTTAATGATCCTTTTAAGATATATGATATAGTACTACATTCTTTTTATCTATCTCATAAGGTATAGCCAGCGGACGCTAAGGTATAGTAAGCGCGCAAAAATAAGTTTTTTACAACGTTACAGTACACTTAAACTCATACACAACACACACACACAATACGCATGTTTTATACATATAAACCTCATTGAATCATTCTGTTTTTTTATGAAAACCGCATTTTAATGCTGTTGCGTAGTTGTGTAGTTTAAAGGATCTACGCGTACGATGGCGTACTTATTTTATACAATGTGATGATATTTAAATCTTTTAGCTACTATCCACTCACACGAGACCAGAACTTGTTCACAATGGCGGGAAAAACGCAGATTTTCCCGGAGCAAAGGCGCCTTACGTGACGGAAATTAAAATATTTAATGAACGCAGCTACGATCCCATTCCCATCTATAGAGTACTCGATAATAATGGAGAAGTTATAGACAGCAGCCAGGAACCAGACCTGGATAAAGAAACTCTACTTCACATGTATAAAACGATGGTGCAATTAAATCACATGGATAAAATCATGTATGAATCACAAAGGTAAGAATTTTCACCTATGCCTTATTCATTTCTTTTTGAGAAAAAAGGTAAACAAACATACCATTGTTTCGCAACCTTTTTGTCATAATTTTTGATGATACAATAAATATTTAATTTATTTAACTAGATAGATTGTGTTTTTTAAATAGCTGTACTGATTGTTTCGCGGTATGTAGTATAATATTTTCCATATATATATGAATAAAATGTTTATAAAGCACACCTATTTGCTATATTCTATAAACGTACCTTCAAATACATTAAAGGTTTGTTCTCTGTATAATTAATAACCCATTGAAATGAAAATGTTGTGGTAATATGGCACAGAGTTTGGTACTTTTAAAATTTGGCTACAAATTACCGGCAAGTTGTTTGTTTACCTTTTATTTCAAGACGAATTGAATAGACTTTCGGTATACATTGTTTTACAGGGAGGCCGAGTTTTCCTAAGTAAAGTGTGGAAAAATACAGTTCTTTTATTTTGCACATATATATTACGTGAAAACGTAACAAAGAAAGAATAATAAAATAAAAATGTTACTAAAACATTAATTTTATCTGTTTTACGTCTGATTGTTACAATGTATCTTATTTAAATATTATATTTATATATTTTTTGTTAAGCATATAATACATATCTTGTTACTACGAACCCGACAGACGTTGTCTAGCCCGAATTTTGGCTAATCTGGGGTCCGCTTAAATTACAGAGGATGTGGCTATAGGGCGAGTTAAGATGATGGACTGCTATCTGAAGTCATCCACGGAACCCTTGCAGTCTCTACAATCTCCTGACTCATTCAGTACTAATAATCAGGGCTCAGTCTAGTACGTGCCGTCTGAAATAGAGGCGAAGTCGGATATTTGATGAACCAGTGTAAGAATGAGTCTGATAGTGAATGAGATAATTATTTAAAAAAATAATAATAACACACATGGCGTTCATAAGTACTGTAAAGACTTTATGGATAAAACATTTTTGACTCCGACTTTGATTTAAATACCGGCCTTCAATTAAGCTGCGATCTCCTCAGTCATTTCTAGGTAATCGCAAAAGTTTGTTTTCTTTCATATTTCAGACAAGGTCGCATATCCTTCTACATGACGAATTATGGAGAAGAGGGCATTCACGTTGGTAGTGCCGCTGCTATAACACCACAAGATCTCGTGTTTGCACAGTATAGAGAAGTAGGCGTCTTGTTGTTCCGTGGTATGACTGTGACCGAACTCATAAATCAATGTTATGGCAATCACGAAGATTCCGGCAAGGGAAGACATATGCCGATACATTACGGGAGCAAACAAAGAAATATAGTTACGATATCGAGTCCAATAGGTAAGAGCTGAATTTATTTTTAAAGAATTTTGAAGGTTTAGATAGATTAGTAAATAAAAATGGAGTTTTGATACTGTCATGTAAACTATAATAGCATCCCAAGTTGATGTGGGTAGACCCAAGTTTTTTAGTAAGCTCAAACACTCTGATGTTGTATCTAACATATATTTGATGTTGTGATTAGACTCCGTTGTTAAGGTTTTTAAACTAAATAATTTTTTAAATATGCAATTAGAAATATATCTTTTATTGTTATATCTTTTTTGAAGAGCTTCCCATGCTTCTGAATAGTTCTAAGCAGTAATTGGTATACTTCTCAAAAGAAGCTCAGCTTCTCCGCTCAAATTTGTTTTCAGATAATGTAATTTTTGAACGTCATCCAGTCTTGAATTTTTGTGAATTAGACTGACATAAATATCATGAAATGCTGGCCATTCTGTGTACTTTCCTGAGAATATAGGGATGGTTATACGTGGGAGATTTGATTCTGCATGTGGTGAATCACCTTGTGGAGGTGCCGTTGGTGGAGATACAGTTTGTGTAATTGTTTGTTTGGGTGTGAGTTCTTGCATTTTTGTTTTTAACTCGCTTTTGTGGTTTATGTAAACCTCTTCACATTCAAAAACATATTCAAAGAAGTATCTGTGTCGTGATTAATCTATTGTTTTCTTTTGGATGAAAAAGTTCCGTCGGTAGTCACTTAGACGAACCAACCACTTGCCGATTTATTATTTTATTAAAGTAAAAAACATATTCAAAAAAGTATTTGTGTCGTGATTAATCTATTGTTTTCTTTTAGATGAAAAAGTTCCGTCGGTAGTCATATAGACGAACCACGCGCCCATTTAACCTTGTTATATATAAAAAAATAATAGAATAAAAATATATTTATTTTTGTTATTATTAGAAATTTAGGTTTTACTTGTTTTTGCTAATAAGATAAAGAATGTTATACACTAATTATTTATGTATGCTGAGTTAGCCTGTAAGTGTTTTATACAATATTACTACCTTAAATTATAAATGTTCTAAGTTTAGCATAAAGATATTGTGTAAACGTTGGCTTCCTATTAAATAATAAAAAATAAATAAATTGGACAACAGCATTGAATTTACGACGGACGAAGTCACTGGTTTCAGTTAGTTTAGCTTTACTAGATTTCAAATAATATTTCTTATTGAAAGTAACTTGTGTCTGTTACGTTTTCACGACTCAACCGCTGAACAAATTTTGTTGAATTTTGGTATAAAGTTAAATTGTATCTTGGAGAAGAACATACTTTTTGTCGGGAAATTGCAATTGGGTGGGATAGATGTTAAAGGTTTGTATGGAAGTTGAAGGTATCAGCGCGGACGTAGTCGCGGGATGAATCTTGTTTATAATCATTTACTAGATCACAGAGACGAAGCCGCGTGCATGAGCTAGTGGCCAATGAATTCGATTGCACAAGGTACGCATTATTTCGCCTTATCGCAATTAATGCCGTTTAAGCCGTGATTACGTGACGATTTTTGTAATAATTTCGGACAATTTATCGGTTATTGATCCAATTCGGTACGTTTCTGATGTTGATTGTTATCGTAGATGCATTTAATATAACGATAAAAGAAAGCGTGGAGATATCAGATTTTTTTGGAAGTGCTGGTACTTCTAAGTAGTATTACGAACTCGTAACTGGCTGATACTTAACGAATGGCTACCGATTTTACGTGAGTCAAAAGTTTAAATATCGATTGTTTTTTGCTGACCTTCGTGAGGTTAAACTTGGCCAGCACTGCATGCTCAAGCTATTGTTAATTCCTAGATTCTATTGTAGGAAGATACTGTGCAAGGAACATTTAAGTTCATAGAATATTAAATCAGGAACTTTGCAGCAAGTAATACCTCCTTGACAGCCATTATACAATTGCATTATACTCCGGTAACAAGTTATACATTCTTGTTATTCGCAATTTGTAACCTTACTGCTGTAGGAATAGTTCAACAGTTGATTATACCAATTACGAGTAGCAACTTTGTTTCACAATGCATTTGTGTTACTACTAAAGTTGTGTACATTTATATTAATACTATAGTTGTGTATTATATTTGTACAAGCTGTTGTCATCCGTGACTTCAACGGCGTGAATTCAGTGAAATTTTGAAAGTTGTCATTTTCTATGCGAAGATGTATTTTCGCGACAAAAAGTAGCCTATATCGAAGGATGTAGAGGCAATTTTTAAATTAGTTTCGGTAGATTAGTCCTTAGAGAAGTTCAAAATCGGAAATCATCAAAATTTGTTTAAGCTGTTTTGCTGTGCCCGCGACTTCGTCAGCGAAGAATTAGGTATAAAAATAGATTCAATTTTACCGTGATTATATAAATATAGCGTATAGCGTTCTTTGATAAATGGGCTATCAAACACCGAAATAATTATTCAAATGGGACGAGTAGTTCCTGAGATTACGCAACATTCACGTAAACAAGAAAACAAACTCTTCAGCTTTATATATTAGTATAGAAGTATACATATTTCTTTGGGTCATCAAATAGATAACTTAACGTCATCTAAGCTTGAAGCGAATTATCGATTTTAGTTTAAACTTGGCATTAAAAATTTACTGTGAACTTTTAAAATTTGTTTAAACCGATGAAGATTTCTTAAGAATTTGTCTATAGATATTTAAAGATAAAGTCTTTTATTTAATTGTCATAATATCTATTCTGCAAGATATAATAGAGACACAAACTAATTTCATTAAAATTAGTTAAAGATCCTACCATTTAATTCACCTATATGTTGTATTAAACTGACTGTTAGTAAAAAACTTAAATCCAATATGCACATCGATACGTAAAGTACAACACTAGATTTAACATGATATTTTTTTGACATCATTCAATGATGTGCAAATCTACTTATTGGATTGGTTGATTGGAACATATTTAAGTGAATTAAATCTGTCTATAGTTAAATTTAAACAACATGTTAAAACACGCTTATTCATAGGGCGTATTATGTCGAAGACTTTATTAAAGATAAAACTGATTGGAGTTGAGTCGCTCCAGTTTTGTACTTTATAGTTAACATGCAAAAATGTAATTTAAACTCAGTTTTGTAAGAACTATTTTTAAACGAGTGGCTAACGAGTTTCTTGCTGATTCTGCACGTGGCTGGACTCTTCCGAATCAGTGCTAGCTTATAAAATATTTGACGATTCAAAAGAGCTTGTAAAAGTCTACTTGTATAAAAGATCATTTGATTTGAATTCTTCAAAATTAATAATTCCACCTAAGCGTTTTTATGGTGTCATTGTACTAGGAAAAGCAGAGTCAAGGCTAAATTACAAGGTTATGCTTCCTCAAGAGAAAATAGATCTTTTTCAAAATGCTGTAAACGTTTTTAGGCTAATAGAAGAAGGAGGAGAAATTTCATTTAAACAAGTCTTTGTCATGCTTTTATTGCCTTGACTTTAAAAGGGTCAGTTGCAAGGTTGTTGGTGAATTTCGAGCAGACATAATAATATGACATTTTCGGTAGTTTCCTTTAAAAGATAATATTTTTATCACACTTTTTTGACTTTTCGCTACTTATTATTATTTTAACACATACAAATATTATTTTGTCGCCATGTAGATAACAACGCTAATACGTTCATGTATACTATTTGCTATATATAAAGCTGACGAGTTTGTTTGTTTGTTTGCTTGAATGCGCTAATCTCAAGAACAACTGGTGCGATTCCTTTAGTGTTATATAACACATTTATTGTGGAAGGCTATAGGCTATATATCATTACGCTTAAATTTAATCTATTTTTGTACCTAATTTTACGCAGACGAAGTTGCGGACGCTGCTAGTTTGGGATAAGAAGATTTGGAAAGTCAATACTGAGATTTAAATTAAAGAAGATTTAAATGACATAATTTTGGTACTTTTAGAAACACATAGCAAAATCTTACTCTGCAAGGAATCGAACTCCAGACTCAAAGTACCCTTAAAGTACAATCTTTCTAATAAAAAAAGAATCATCGAAATCGGTTATCGTGATATTGAGATATTCAACAATTTGTCATGCACATACTTAATCAAAATTTAGAATTTTATTGTTTTCTCATGGAAATCTTTGTCACACCTGGACTAAATTAATATGGGACCAATCGGGAAGCACCAACTTTATAATGAAAAAAGAATAATCAAAATCGGTGCACCCAGTCGAAAAAGTTCTGCGGTAACAAATATAAAAAAAAGAACATACGCGTCGAATTGATAACCTCCTCCTTTTTTTGAAGTCGGTTTCAAATTGCTTGGAGTTGAAGCGCTCCAGCTTTAAACTCTGAGGTCAATATGCTATTAATGTATTAAACTCGTTTTGTAAGAACGAGTAAAACGAACGGATACAAATTAGGGACCTTCAAGAAAAGAGCATACTCATTTCATAAAGGCCGGCAACGCATCAGAGATCCACCTGGTGTTGCAGTTGTCCATGGGCGTCGGTAGTCACTTAAGAGTACCGCCTGCTCGTTTGCCCCTTGTTATATATAGGGAATAGTTCGTTAAATTATTTAGATCAACTGGTATTCCTTCAAAAATGTTAATTTTTATGACTTTAAAGTTGAACAACATAATCTTTGTGAATAGGAACAGTTTAACTTTAATAAATCATATGCTTTACTGGCCGTGGCTATAGTAAAATACTTAAATAATTCTGAAGACAGTACATTGTTAGTTTATGGAGAATCCCTTGAAAGAAGACCTTTAGTCCATAATGTCTGTAAATAGTTGTAAGTATGACAAAGTTTTTCAATAGTAGATTAAAGACTAAAATAAAATGTTTAACTTTTTTTTAAGTTTACTAAAGATACATTTTCCATTAGAATAAAAAAATATTCTAAAGTTATATTATAAAATCGGCTCCTGAAGTTTAAAATGCCCATCAGTAATTGTGGACCTACATGAGGTTTATAATTCAATTAAACTTACGTTTTGTTTACTTTACTTTAACAAAGAGTAACATAAAAAAATTAAAAGGTCTTTACCCGCCGTCTAACGAACAAACAAAAAATATATTAAATTAAATCACATTACCCTCTTTTCGATGGATATTATAATGTAGATCTGTAGAAGGCGCGGCGCTAGCGGTATACGCCTTGCCTTCTACTATCTTAAGATAATTATTTTATATGACTATTGTCATAAAAAAATCTTGTAATGATTCATAGATAATTATTTGAGTCATGTCTTCATCAATTGCCATCAAGGGCATAGCGGGTGAAGGGAGAATTCGTCTATACGTGCAGCGATTATATAAGGCTGACCTAGGCCACCTCTTGCGGTCTATGTAATGAACGCAACCTAGGATGACTTATAATTTGCTAGATTGCCCCATTATTCAATTAAAGTTAGCTAACTCTGAACAAGCAGCAAGCACCTTCATTCTGTGCATAATATATATAATTGCCACGAACTAAACCCATAGCTAAAGGAAAGAAGAAACGCAGATGTTATCTAAAATAAACTCAAATTATTTTTTAAGTATTGCCAGCAATTTCTAATTTTTACTAATTAAATAAATAATAAATAAATGTTTATTTGGAAAAAAAACTTAAAACTACATACATTAAATCTTAATGGTATCGGATAATTCCATACAGAAACTTTTACGTACTAGTGCCAGTCAGGATCAGTCCGTCCGACGGCGTCCACGATCGAAGACGCCGCCATACCGTTCCTGTATAATCTGTCCGTAACACACGTACTGTAAAAAGACATTTAGTGCTGCTTTTTCGCTTGGTCGCGGTCGCTTTTCGCTTGGTCCAAATTCGATCACAAATCTTTAGATTTGTGTTGGTATAATTAAGCTTATGTAAAACTATTAATTCTTTGACTTTGTTACATTAGGCATGTTTTATTTATTTATTAAAATAATAATAAGTAACATTTATTTTTACATTGAATAATTCAAACACAAACTCATTCGAGTTTGACCGTGATTCATAGCCTTTTGATGTAGAAAAATTCAACCACGGTACTAAATAAAACAAAATGATAACCGATCGCTTATAAAAGTAATTAAAGTAAACATAAGAGGTCAATTGAAAATATTGTACAATCACTTAATATAGTCAGCATTTCCAACCGAAACCCTAATTAATATATCATCTTATGCTTTGGTCTTTTGGTCGTAACGCACAACGCTGCGTTGTGCGACATGCGCTGTCGAACACAATTGTAATATTAACGTCTAGAATAGTCTCTTGTTCCGTTGCTGTCTACGTCAGCGGTGAAAGGTAAGTGCGGCACGTTGCGTCGTGCGTCACGATCAAGAGACCAAAGCTTTATAGTAAAATATATATGTGTGTGTAAATGGTTTGGCATTGGTGTGCGTGCGGTTTTATTTTAACAATTTAGTATATAGTGCATATTTTTTTTTAATATTAACATTCGCACATCCTCTTCTATATAAACTACAATAGTACCAATTTTATACGGTTCCGTCCGCGCAATTTTTTTAAAATGGTACCGAAAATTCTTGCTTCACGTATTAATATAACAACGTGTACTTTCCACAAGTGGTATTTATCCTTGACGGTATACTTAACTCTTTACTTTCGTCGTGAGAAGCCCTAACAGTAATGTAAGCCAATTTATTCGATGCATTTGCGTGCAATTTTTACGCCTATTGCCTACTGAACGTTTTATCAATACAGGTACATATTCAATTGAGGGTTACATATCATTACTTCTTCTTCATTACAACGAATTTTACAATTATCTTATATACAATAATTCCGTCAAACTGCAAAGCAGTCAGTTAACTGCCCTCTCAATAAACTAAAAACTTGAAGTAAAATTATTATTATTTTTTTGTATGTAAAATTAACTCAAAATAGAAAGAAAATTATTCGCGGACAAATAATTATGTATAATATAAAAGCTGAAAAGTTTGTCTGTTTACTTAAACGCATTAATCTCAGGAACTACTGGTCCGATTCGCAAAATCCTCTCGGTGTTAGATAGCCCATTTATCGAGGAAGGCTATATAGGCTATATATCATCACGCTAAGTTTTTTCATCTAATTTTATGCGGAAAAAGTCGCGGGTAACAATTAGTTTTGTATATAAGTAGCAATACTTATAGAGTAAAAATTTGGAGCTCTTCGACTTCGAACGGTTCGAAATGTTCGCGCTAAGGCCTCTAAGATAGATAACCTTAATGTATGGTTAGCGAATAGATGTTTCTGAGTCTGCAAGTATAATGCCAAAATGATTGAAACTTTAGTAGCTAGCTGCATTAATTTTTTTAAGTTCAACAAACAAAACAAAACCGGTCAAGTACGAGTTAATGTCGCGTATTGTGGTTTTGAAACCCGTTTATTTGACGACTTTTATAACCGACTTCAAAAAAGGAAAAATATCTCAATTCAACTTCTCTACCTTAGGAACAGACGTCCGTGTGTCATATAGTCTTGTATATATTTATTATTATTATTCTTTCTTCTTCTTCTTAGCGTTATCCCGGTCAAGTACCAGTGTCTGCTTGGATTGCAAAGGATGTGGCTGTGGGACGAATTAAGATGACCGATTGCAATCTGACGTTATCCTCGGAACCCCCACGATCTCTATAACCTTACGACTAATATCACAAAGTGACATTAATCGGGTTCCACTGTTTCACGCGTCTTCCGAAACACGGATGAGGTCGGATGTCAAACATAAACCAGTGCTAGAACGTTTGCCATCTATCAATGCCAAAACCGCTACACACACACACAGGCAAGCGTTGCAGTTTTTATATATTTTCACACTTTATAATAATGGAATTAAGTCGAAGGGCGTGCATTTTTAGACAGTACGCACTCTATTATGGTATGTGCCATCCTCTGACATGGTATTCTTAAATGATAAAAGGATAATTGAAGTGTTTAAGAGAAATAGGTATAATCTCATGAAACAGTATGTCTCGGTTTGTTGCTAAGTCTAGAAGGTTGATATTTAACACCAATTAGTATGCGAAGATTCGACCTTCAGCGAGACTTTGACTCGCAAAGGTTACACGAGACTAAACAATAAACAGTGTATCTCGTTACAAAGTTTAAATTTATCGTATACCTTTACAAGATCATTATTTAACCATCTTTTGGGATTTTATTAGTAATTAAAATTTTACGAGATTTAATGCGAGAATAAAACGAGATTTAATGCTCGCCCACTATACCTTTATATGCTACAATGCAATTAAGGTTAAGAATATTGCTTGAATTAAATCCCTGCTCCATAAGTCGTTTACTCGTTGCTGAGAAAATTAATTTGAATTGAATAGAATGACGAAAATATGCCTATGCCACTATTCTTTTTTTTTAATTTACTGGCAGAAAATAGTACAAACAGAGGGCAATTAGAGAATGCATTACCGGCCTTTAAAAAATAGAACATTTTATTTATTTATTTAACATTTTAGAATTAAATGTGAATAAATAGCATTTTGAAACCACTGAGGTTTGTCTCCATGCTATGGAAAATGTCAGCGACGCGTTGCTAGCATACATTAGTTTGCTACAATATAAACTTAACTAATACATAAATTGTGTTGAACACTGTCTGTGTATGTGTGTGTGTGTGTGTGCGTGCGTGTGTGGGTGCGTGGGTGCGTGCGTGCGTATATTTTATGACCTCATTTTATAGTAAATAATAGTGTTTTCGGTACTTCAGTTCTACGAAATATCCCTGTTTCTATTATAACACACACTCAACCACAAAACTTACTATATTCAACATGTCATGTCATGTGAAGTCATGTTTGATTCGTCTGCGTCACTCTAAAAATTAGCGCAGCAAACGAAGCGCAAAACTCAACATCTGTGTCAAAAACCTTCAACCCATTTTCGCCCTCAAGAAGGCGGTGTACGCTTGCGCGGATGCAATTTTTTTGCATAAGTACTTGAGGCGCTTTATATTCTAAAAATTATAATTTTATTCCGCCTCTCAGTTGCACGGCTTGCGTAACCGTTGCTCTTTTTGGTCTACTTTAATATTTTAAACTCATGTTAGCTGGTGTAATTAAAGATGTCTGTTTATCCAATAGTACAACTGGTAGTAGGCAAAATTGAGGGTAAAGGACCATGAATGCGCTCTCATACAAGCTGGTCTTCAAATAAGTCAGCTATTAAGTAGGCCTCGGTATTCCTTCAGCCACGAGACAGGTTGAAAACTTTGGAATAGATTAAACGTGGCCGATACAGAGGGCAGCACGAGCATTTTCGATGGTTTTACTTACTTTTGTTTACGTCAAATGAAGCTTCGTGCTTCCATTTTACACGACATACACTGCCGTAATGTTGAGGATTTGATTCGACCGAGTTCTTATTTCATTCGTAATAGCAATATTAGACAAATACGTTGTGTAAAACGGTAGCATTACTGTTTCATTTGACGTTTAGTTTCGAACATAATAGTAAGTAAAACTATCGAGAATGTTCGTGCTAGATCCTCAGATATCCATTGGGACGTTTCAGGATGGGTACGACGTTCAGTAATTGAAGAAAACGAAGAAGAAGAAGTTTATCCAATGGCGAAAAATTTCGCTGTTATAAAATGTTGCTAACACTAAAGCTTGCTATAATTAAAATCGTTAAAAAGAAAAACATTTTTTTTATGTTACTAGGGGGCAAACGAGCAGGCAGCAGGCACCGAAGTGCCTACCGGCGCCCATGGACATCTGCACGACCAGAAGGCCAGCTCTGGGTTGAGACTTTTTTTAAACCTCCCAAACTAGTCATTTCGAACAATATTGGGAACGTATTGTGATATTCACAAAACCATTGTAATGATATTTACGGGTGAGATTAATATTGAGCACTAGCGTCTTTGATAGTTGTTATCCAGTCCACGGTTGCAGAACGACTGACCAGTTTGCTTGTTTGTCCCTGTACTTATACTGTTATGAAAACTACCCAGTTTCACCTATACACTACACGTAGCATGACAATTTTTACACATAATCAGTTCTTTGGAAATAAGCATTTTGACTTATAATACTTTGCAACGTTCGTGTGTAGATAAATATAATAATGTTTCCGGCTACTGAATGGTCACAATAAAATTTGACACATATCAGGATTAATAACTACACACCTCTATTTATAACATACTAGCTTTACCCCGCGACTTCGTCCGCGTGGGCCACCCTTATCACCTAGGAGTATAAAAAATAGATACTAGCCGATTCTCCGACCTACTGAATAAGCATATAAAATTTCATAAAAATCGGTCAAGCCGTTTCGGAGGAGTACGGTAAGCCGCACAATTCACTTAACCCCCCACAAAGTTTGATCTAGAGTATTAAAGCCGCCCAATAATTTTATTGGCTTCTTTTTTTCACTTGATTTGTACCTGCAGCTTTTAACTATTTCTCTTACACTGAAGGATAACTGGAAGAGATCTCTTCTATATAAATAAGAGATTTTCTTCTTTTTCTATTTCTTGTTATGAATATTGTATTGGTAAATAAATAAAATAAAATATCCATACTAATATTATAAATGTAAAAGTGACTCTATCTCATCTTCACGTCTAAACTGTTCAACCTCTTTTAATAGTTTCGGTATAGAGATAGAATGAAGCTTGGAGAAGGACATAGGCTGTTTTTTATTGCGAAAACGAAATGCAAAAGGGAAGAAATAGAGGTTAAAAGTTTGTACGAATGTCGAATGAAGAAGGAAACAACTCATGGTTTGAAGTTAGTAAATTAATAAACTTTCGACGCTATTGACATATTTTGCACATTTTCTCTTATTTTCTAATATTTATTAGCTTCGAGTTCAATGGCAGAAAGGCAGAAAACCCGTAGGGTTGTATTTTATCAGATAAATATACAATTTAAATGATTTCTGATTGCTGCCTATTAGTCTGCTGCGTATTTTGTGATTTTTTAACTCCTCCCTCCGTCCTTCTCACAGGTTGTCATATTTAAGAAACCCCCTCCCCCTTGGTGTGTCTTGTATGCGTTGTCTGTCTCTTTTAATTATTTAATCTAGTATGCTGATAAAAGCGAAAAATTAAAGTATAGCATGATTTAACATAATGATTAAACATGTGACGTTATTTATGGATGCTTTAACAAATAGTAACGAAACTTTACCAAAATCTTATTATTTTCTTTGTTACAGTTTTTGTATTCCATATTGTATGGACTCTATGAAAAATACAGACCACTACTGCCCGAGTTGTCACAAATACATCGGCACCTATGAGAAATAATCGTAGTGAATAATAACCTAATAGTCTATTCAATTTGGTTATTGACAGAAAGATAAGCTCTTGAAATAAATGCTACTGTGGCCTGTAAAATATTCCGAAAAACATATCAGAAATGGGTTCAATAAAGGTTACAATTTTAAATAACTATAGATCAAAGCGCTATCACTTTACGTGTCTGGAGCCGCCGTTAAACAAGAACCCGAAAAAGCGCGGCTACTCGTGGCACTGCGCCGACTGCGATCCCACAGTAAGCACTTACTTTTTACCAGCTGAAATATTTTTTGATATTTTTTTTTATAACAGGCTCCCCTATTGCATTCAATGCCTTTAAATACATTTAAACTTTTTACGAAACGAAGACTCGTTCAGAAATCATAGTATAATGTAAAGGTTTGATTATAATACTTGCGATTTAATTGCTCCAACCAAATCTGAATTATTTTCAAATGGCGATAACAAAAAAATACGACATTGAGTTTGTTGCCGGCTCTTCTCAGTGCAGGTCGAGTTGGAAGCCTCGTAAACTTAGCTCTGAGTCAAATACATTAATTAAAAATATTTATATGTATTTATGCTAAAATAATGACTTTCACAAGTGTTTGCAAAAAAAAAACAAGTGAATAAAATAATTTTAGTTTAATATGAAGTTAATTTAGATAAATGAGGATTTTAGTTTTTTCTCCGAACCGTCATTTCTCAGACAAAAAATAGAATTATTTCATTCTGTCGTCGAATAATTTGTTTGACTCAAATATTTTACGTTTTTGCTTAAACAAGGTGGTCGTATGTTACATTTAGCATTAAGTTAAATATTGAAACTTTTAAAAAGCATTAATTTTTAATATTTTTTTTAACATTTGGCGCGAACTTTTAAGCGTATCGTTGGGCTCTGCGCAACAAAGGAGCAAAAAAGAAACCACTGTGAATACGCAAATAGCATCAATTCTCTCTAAATGCGCTTGCGTCATTCCGGACTTCCCTGGAACCAATACTTTGCGAAGTAAATATACATTCGGTTGAAAACGCCATATAAGATGCTCGTTTATACCTTCACAATCCAAAGCCATTATTTAGCTGCTTACTACTTTCCTTGAATATAACAGGCTTTATTAATTTTTTTTATTTCATATTTCCTTACTCTACAAATCTAGAGTCATTATTGATAATGTACAACATCTTTTGATAGAGTGTGTGCGAACCGAACCTTTACGAAGTATTTTGATTGATAAATATAATATAAATGTAAAGGATGTTGGCATGATGCAATCTAATGAGGATGGCAATATCTGTAACCTCTCATTTCCGAGATGAATGATTTTTGTGATTTTATTTAGGACATTAAATGTATTATCACAAAGTTTGCGCTACGATGTCTTTTACGCACCGAATAAAAAGCTACGAATGAAGTAGTTTTATTATAATATGAAAATACCATTTAAAGACATAAAAAAATAGCGATACGGCGATATCTCTTTTTCTTATTTTATAGAACAGTTGAATATAATAGGTAATATTCAGTTGCTCTAAATATTTCAGTAGATTTTTGGATTTTGTTATTTTTGGGAAGGATTTTTCTTGGTGAAATATTTATTTTACAGTTTATGTACCAACATAACAAGTATAAAACTACGTAACAGAAAATTTTGTGAACAAAAGATGCCTAATCTCTTAAATACGATTTCTTCCAGAATATCTATATATCTATTTTATGAAATGTTAGTAAGTGTGCTAAATAGATAGTAGAGTCAAGGCTTTATTAAATTTTCGTTCATATTTTTCGTTATATGAATTTCGTTAATATGAAAACGTAAAACGTAAATTTTTACTATATTGCTCTTAAAAGTGACCTTCTATCATATGCATACTGGTCCTCATACGCATTTTAATTTAAACAGATTAAAACTTGATCACTGACTTATTTATAACGATATTAGACTATTAATTGTATTATTCATTTTTAAAATTATATTTTACACGTAGATATACATTCAATGAAGCAATAGAAACTGTTCTTGGTGCATTGGAAATTATTACTTACAATAGAAAGGGGTGATAAAAAATAAAGAGCAAAATTTTATTTAGAATTTTCTTTTCTGTGTATCGCTTATCTTGAAATCTATTTGGATTCTTAATCAATTTTCTTAGATTGATTAAACTTAACTCAGAGCAGCCTATATCCTGATTTTGGCTTCGTTTCATTGAAATCGGATGTAGGAATAAAAGGTAGTGATGTAATTTCATCTACGTTCTACTGATCTTGTCCTATGAGTGTTATTTCTTCTCGGTAACTATAAACAAATTTTCTATTTTTTACTTTTTGTTTGTAAATAACTTACATAGGTTATGATCATAAAGGTTTTGATTGTTGAAATTATCGTCAGAAATTTGTTCAGCTACAAATCTTTATATTTTCTTATTATATGTTTATTTAAAGCTATATAAAATATTTTAATTCTTTGTACAATAACACTAAAGTATTTGACGATTAATATTTTTACCGTCATGTTATAGCAGAAGATGTGTATGTCACGTAAATCGTTTGACATCGGTTTTATTTAAATAATTTAATTAAAACCCATTTGAAAAAAAAACAAAAACGGACCCCAAAACTTTTCTATACAACTAGCTTTTGCATGCATTCAATTAATTAGAAACAATTGTTGACGTATTAAAAAGTACCGGCGAGTAGAAGAAAATGTTCCAAATTTGAAAATAATTAAGATATACATAATTTCTTCAAAATAATAATATATAATAAATGTATTATATATGCTTTGTCATGTTTTGCACTAGCATAACTTCTGAAGATCGTACAGAGTTGTTAGAAAATAACTCTCTAAATGCACAACGCTATATCACGGAACTCCAATTATGGTCTAAAATTGTTATTAAAATAGTACTTAAAGTTACAATAAAATTATGTTGATGATTGAAATGTTGACGTTTTTTGGAGTTCGATGACTTTTGTTTAGAGGTCACGTAGTGTCTGTTGCTAACCACTTTCGCAAAATGCATCTGTTTTAAAAAAAATTATAGAATTTTGCTGTCGTTGCAAGATGGAGATAATTTTTGCATGTTTCTAATGTTTAACCTGAAGTATTAGCGCAGTTATAAAAACAATAAAATTGGAAAAAAATGTTGTTGGAAAAAAAAATTGTCATATAATCATTCCAAGAAAATAGAAAAAATAGGCATGACGGTTTAATGATCCTCGAAAACAAAGAAAGGCAGATAGAAAAATAAAAAATCTAAAAAGCTTTGTTAGGGTTTGGGCAAAGTGTGCAAACCGATTCAGTTATTTAAACTTCAGAAATTTACCTTCGCTTTCAATAATTTTCAATTATTAAAATTATTGCAAGTTGTGCTATAAATATTTGAACAATGCCATCGACAAACATTTGTTACGCGACGACGGAATCAAAGAAGCCGAAGCATTTTCAAAGTAAACGCCACCAATTGTTACTGAAAGACAATTTTATACACGGTTTATGCCTATTTGCACCGTCAGATGGCAATCGGTTATCTTAACTCGCCCCACGGCCACATCCTCTACAATCTAAGCGGACCCTGGTATTTAACCGGGGTAATGCTAGGAAGAGGAAGATATGATTAATAATTAAGTTAATAAAAAATAATATTCAGTAATTTATATTATAAACCTGAATTTTGACTAATGGCATGCTTAATCGTAAACTGAACGATTAAGTTTTAGGCCTACACTAGGTTAATGATACAACGTCCTCTATCAGCCAATTTAAGAATTATTTAGTAATCTCCATCCAACACTGAGATACGGCTATTTTAGTATTTTCGTTAGAAATACAAATAAATAATAAAATAGCATTTCAATAACATTCATCAATTCTTTAACTATTATTAAAATACATAATTTGTTACTATAATGTCGTTTTTATCGAATTATAACAGAACAAGCTGTACGCTGCGACTATTTTTTTTTTTATGTTACAAGGGGGCAGACGAGCAGGCAGCAGGCACCGAAGTGCCTACCGACGCCCTTGGACATCTGCACGACCAGAAGGCCAGCAGATGCGCTGCCGGCATTTTCGCTTTATCTTTGCACGGATCGCGTGTTTTTAACCGATTTCTGAAGAATAATGTTGTTCACTATGTGGAAAGGTAAAATTCACTGGAAGAGTGATACCGCACTATTCAAAGTAATGTGATAAAGACATTTACATTAGAATGGCAAATTAAATAGCTTTAGTTTTTCTCTAACCCATCTTGGCAAACAAAGGAATGTTCCAAATTTCTATCAATAACTGACGTAATTAATTTTAACGTTAGTTTGCAGACAAAAAAAAAGTTTTACACAACTTACTTGCTAAATATTGCTAACGCGAATAAAATCAGAACTCTCACGTATCGAATCATATCGACGTTACAATCATGTAAAATGGAAACACAAACCTTTGACCTTTGACGTTTCGTTTAGAACGTAAAAGTAAGTAAAACTATCGAGAATGACTGTCGTTTCTGTAGTGTAAAATGTCAAGAGAGTTATAAGAGAGCATGCCTGAATGTAATATTATTAAATCGCTAGCTTTTTACTTACAACTTAATGTTTAGTAAGAGACATCATCTATCTTTACAAAGTTGCCTCCTGTTCTTGTACGCTTTGATTTTTAAAACAACGCAACAAATTTTAATGCCATTTTCATCAATAAACAGAGTGATTCAATAGGAAGTTTTATAGAGGAATGTACTTACAATGCATGCAGTATGTAATAACTACATGGCACCTGAGCGAAGCCGGGGTGGGTCGCTAGTAATAAATGAAACACATGTATTTTATTGCTTTGCAGATATTTAATATGCCCCATAGGGATAACGGAGATGAAGCTTGCAATTCAGCAAAGAAACTGAAATTATCCTTCAACAAGAATAAGTCATTTGGTGATTTAATTGAAGAACTACGCCTTAACCCGGTCCCTTGGTAAGTTAATTAGATTATTTTATAATGTTACTAGCTGCGCCCCGTGAATCCGTTTGCGTAGGCCACTCTTATCATTTAGGGGGATGAAAAATAGATAGTAGCCGATTCTCAGACCTAGTGAATACTTATTTTATATAAGTATTCATTAATATCGGTCAAGCCTTTTCGGAGGAGTACGGTAACTAACATTGTGACACGAGAATCTAATATATAAAATTCTCGTGTCACGGGATTAGTTGCCAAACTCCTTCGAAACGGCTCTACCGATTTTCATGAAATTTTGCGTTCATATTGGCTAGGGTTGAGAATCGGTCAACATCTATTTTTCATACTCCTAAGTGATAAGAGTGGCCCACGCGAACGGTGTCGCGGGGCACAGCTAGTTTTATATATAAGAAGATTAAGGGTATGTTCCGATATCACTGACACAGACACTGCCAGCATACTGCCGCTGTATCCTATGGCGTATATGACGTCATAAATAGTCCATTTTTTCACTGTGAGCACTGGCGCTTTCGAGCTGCAGTGCTCTCAGT
>JANCMC010018276.1:70848-88078 GCA_024363005.1 Charaxes varanes
TATGGCGTATATGACGTCATAAATAGTCCATTTTTTCACTGTGAGCACTGGCGCTTTCGAGCTGCAGTGCTCTCAGTGATCAATCAGAAACAACGGCTCTTGTTAAAAAAATTAACAGTTATTTTTAACAATTTAACAGTATTCTATTTTTTTAAAAATCGTGGGTGAGTATAAATCGTGTTTTTTTTTTTAAATTTAAAAATGTCTGTCCCTTTGACCGTTCTACTCCGTAATTTACAAACTATTAGATGTAAAAACTTGCAATTTTACATGTTGATAGAACATGCTAAAAACTCATTAGGAAAAAAATATATTTTGATCCAAATCGGACCACAGCTCTTGTTAGTTATTTAACTAATACGTTTATCGCGTATCAGATACGGAACCCTTCTATATAAGTTTGCCTTGACATTCCCTTGGTGACATTTTACTGTAGTGTTACTCAACACAACGATTGTTCAGATATGGTCAAAATATATGTACGCCAAATAATTTATTTTACAGGGTTGCAATAGTTCAAATATATGTCAAATATTTCTCCAACACAATATCGTACCCTGACTATTTGTCACTTTTGGTGGTCTTAGAAAAAATTATATCTGAAGGTGGCAATACCGTAAATTGGGATAGATTCGAAGAGTTAACTTGTGTGGTAGTCAAAAATATGCTATCACACTCGGACCACGTGGAAAATAGTAATGATGAAGTCGTCAAGTCCCTTTGGCAGACTTGTGTGAGGTAGCTAAATTTTATTGTTTTTTTCATTCATTGACGTGATAACGTCTTATAGAACACCAGCTGCACGCATGAAAAAGCATGACTCATTGTCACGTTCCGCACGAGCCAAGCGTGCAAGCGAGAGCGCACAAGTGATACAGAGGCACAATTGGCCTGAGGTTTTGGCTTTATCTCGTAATATTATCGTCCGTAAAGGGAATCTAATGACAACCAGGTATTTTTTTTCTTGGGAAATGAATGAATAGTACTTTATTGCATTCATAAAATAACAAGAGTAATATAAAACAATTATGATGCAAAAAGGTGGTCTTAGTGCTAAAAATAATCCCTACCAGACAACCTCATGGGAAAGAAATAGACGATACCAAAGTGGGATAGTGCAACATGATAAGGATAATTATATAATTCAGACATTTATATGATAATTGAATGAGGAAACTAGAGGAGGTTTTTACAGTGAAAAATAAAAAAAAATATTTAAAATACTTGTTTGTAAATGAGATTAGAGAATTTTTTTTGCAAAAATTCCTTTTTCGCATTGCTAATAATAGTCGTGATTATTTCAGAAATGCTGCAGTTACTAGTACCGCCCACAAATGTGTTCACACAATTTTGCAAGTGATTCTACAGTCGGTGCCTTTAAAATATCAACATGTGCAGCCCCTGTTCTCTTTGTACATAGAAAAGGGGATGCCTGTGAACGACCACAGTTTAAAAACATTGAACAGTTTATTTTTTAAATTCTATAAGTTCTGTTACATAGATGTTAGGGAAAAATGTTTTACTTGGCTGAGACACGGAGGTTTTGTAAATCTCGAAACGGACGCCTTAAACGAATTTTTGCTACGGCTACTGTGCAACGAAAATTTACCAATAAATCATAACTATGATTCTGTGAAGCACGAAGTGCTTGATGTCATATTTAATGGTGTTGATAGATGTATACTTTACAGTGAATTTGAATATAGCTTAAGTGATCAAGTCGAATTAAGTACCTCTAAGGGCACTTTGGAAAAGTATGAAGTAAATACTGCGATGTGCGATTTAATACTACATTGGATAGAACAAACACTATCCGAGAATACCGCTAAGAAGAGACGAGATGAAATAGCGTCTATTGAATATGCCAAATATATACAAATTGTGATCGATTTTCTAAATGCATTTTTGAAGTACAACCTAAAAAACGATATAGAGGAATCAGTACTGTATTCCGAAACGAAAATCGCCTTAAAACACTTATACGCATCTATAACGCAGACGTTGAAAAGCAATGCGCATATTCGTGACAATATCTTGCTTTTAAAATGTGTTCAAAATATTCTTATAAAAGAATATCAACCTGTTCTAAACGCAGAAATTCGTGCACACATTGAAATCGATTGTTTCCATTGTTTGAATGATATTATCAAACATGACATTGACTCTGAAGATGCCGATGAGTTCGATGAAGGCGAAGTAGAATTTACCGCTGTTGGCTTAAAAGAGAACTGCATTTATCTACTGGCTGCATATTGTAGAAAACACAATTGTTACACAGATGAGGTCCTAAAATGCATTCTGGATCGGGACATCTTTAATTTTGCCTTCAATACTCAGTGTGCCTTTAGTTGCATCAAACTACTAAACAGTTCAAGTGTGGAACGACTGCCTTTAGGTAAGCAATTTAAACAGTAATATGTCAATATGTCGTTTTAATTTGTTACATATATCCGGTCACTTTTACTTACTATAGATTTTCCGTTTTCACCAAAAGAGATAACTTATCCAGAGGTTACTTTTGTGTCATAAGTATAACTAGCTAGCTAGCTCGGTAGATAGCTCATTTTACAAGGAATGACACAGTCTGCAGCTAAATAATTAGGGTTATGCACAATAAATAGATAGATTATGCAAAATAATAACATAACAAAGAAAAATTCAAGCAACCGGTATGTATTTGTAATCTGACATGACATGAAATCTTTAAGTCAATCTTAAAACTTCCAAATTTATTTTAAATTTTTTTAAAAGCACTTTTCAACATCGTTCTTTAATTTATCATATGATATATAGATTAACGAGGATGGCCCAATATGTTGCTATCTCTTTAAACGAAGGATCTAAGAAAAGCCTACAAGAAACTCCGAAAGAGGAAATGAGAGTATTAAATATTTTTATACAAATGTTATAAAGAGGAAAGATTTGCTTGTTTGTTTACATTGAGTATGCTCCGAAACTACTGGACCAATTTGAAAATATTCTTCATAATTACAATTCTTCATTATCCCTGATGAACATAGACGATAGAATATTTTCAAAAAAGTTAGGGATCCGTATGAAAACTTCGATAATGTAAATACCCGTGCGAAGCTTGGGCGGGCCACTAGCAATAAAAACGCCGCATACACACAAGCAGGCGTTGCAATTAATTAGTGGATGAGCGTGCATTTTTAGACTGAAACATGTATTCCTTTATTAACAAGATTATTATGTACTAAAATTTGTAGTAATTGAATTTTTAATGAATAACTTATTTAACACATACATAATTATATTGATTTTGATGTAAGACTAAATTGATATATTTTAAGATATTTCGAAAATGCTCCTAATCTTTATTGCTATCTCTCTATATGACTAAAATATATAGAGTATAACTAATTAGTTAACTTTTCTTTATATACATATACGGACGTATATAATAATTATCGAAATGAGGTTGTGAAATCAAAGTCAAAATATATTTTTTTTCAAATAGACTTTACAGTACTTATGTACGTCATATGTATAATAATTATGTTTCTAAAATCATTATTGTATAAATTGAGGAAAGCCCGTAGTTAATCGGGTAATGTCTTTCTTTTTTTTCCCACCATTTCACAATAATTCAGAAACGGTTCGTGCAATTTAGTCTCATACTTTTTTATAATTCAAATTATCCTTTAGACCTAGTTCGATGTTCTGATCGCGTTGAACCTTGGACACCGTTACAGTTTGCATACCATTCATGTGTAGAAAATACATAGCAGAGGTCAAGGGAACCAAGTTTATTATCACAGTTTCAAGCTTTAAAAAATCAATTCAGTAATAAGATGCGTTCTGGGCTGCAAAAATACAATCGTTGCCTGTAAAACGCTAAGAAAAAGTAACAGATACTAAGAAGACAAATAAAAAAATAGGCGTATGATATTCTGAGATAAAAAAAATGTAAAATAAACATTACAAAGTTATTTAATGTTATTACTTATAATTTATTTCTAAGTCTTTGAATGTGTGTAATGACAGAAATAATTGTAAAAAATGATAGCCATTGTCTGTTTTATTTTTCCTGTCACTTTTTTTCTAACAAACGTGTTCTTTGGAGTGATTACTTTACGTTAACGTATTTACATAAGTCAATAATTTATCTCTTCCTTCCTATCTCTCAAGTAAAGATAATGTTGTCTACAAATATATAAAAGAAAATTGAAATATTTGTGCGTCAAAACAAGCGTTTTTTTTATATTTATTTGGTATATGTAAGTATTACTTAAATGTAAACTTAGATAGAGTACAGTTACATTTTACCTATGAAGGCCTCGAAAAGGCTTATACAATTCAAAAGGTAATTACATTTTTAATAAAGTCAAATAGTAACTTTTTCTATAAATTTTTATTGCAAAATGGTTATTCAAAATTTTCAATCCGTCAAAAATTATATGTATAGTCGTCTATGTATATAATTTTATGTGAATATATTAAATAATACAGTTATAAGACGTTAAGCTTTATATAGAGACCTATTTAACCATTAGAAACTTATTAAACTATGGAGTTAAGATACCTTAAAAATAGAGCCTTATTAAGCCATAGGGTTAGAGGATGTTAACCGATAGAGGCTTAACAAACCATAGTGTTAGGGAACGTTAAGCATTAGAAACTTATTAAACTATGGAGTTAAGATACCTTAAGAAATAGAGCCTTATTAAGCCATGGTGTTAGGGAAGGTTAAGCAATAGAGGTTAATTAAACCATAGGGTTGGAGAACGTTAAGCAATAAAGGCTTAATAAACCATAGTGTTTTACTATTCTACATATCGCACGCTTAGTCATGAACTGACCGATTAAGTTTTAGGTCTAAAGTGAGTTAATGATACAGTTAGCTTCGTTTCAACGTCCTCTATTAGCCAATTAAAGAAATACTTTCACATCTCCATCCAATACTGAGATACAGCTATTTAACAAACAACTTATTTTGGTTGAAAAGACAAACAAATTACAAAATAACATTTTAATATCATTATTCACAATACACAATTTGTTATTATAATGCCGTTTTATCGAATTGTAATCGGAATAAGTCGTAAATGACATAACGGTTTTTTTGCGATTTCCCAAAAATCAACTTTTTTGAGTTAAGTCAGTTTAAGCGTGCGATATATTAGGGATATGTAGTTATTACATATATCGCAGAGGCAAAACCTTTATGTGTGTAATATTTAAGGCACAATAAAAGCGATATTCTTTGGATAATCGCAAGTGTTCGGTCTGCCTTCGCTTGCTGTGTCCAATCAAAATTGTTAGGAAGTTTGAACTTTGCGCAGTGAGTCAAGGTGAGATCGGATAACGATTCGCCAGTTAATGAATTTTCTTATGTTCTTATAAGCAAAATCGTACTTAATTAATTATAAACTTTCTCTCATAATTGTACTTAATTAATTGTTCATTAAAAAAATTCAGTTTTATAAATTCTTGTTTCCAAATTATACGCGATCCAGAAAAAGACCTCTAATCTAATGTATAGGCTCTATTTAAAAAATTGAGTTCATAGTAGGAAAGGTACCATTGGTACGACATAGAAAAATATGTATACCTGCAAATAAATATGTATGTCTGCATCTATGTATACGATATATGTGAAGCAAAAACTTTCAGCGCCCTTTTCTTAAAATTGCGCCTACAGAAGAGTAAGAAATTGGGCACAAATATAGATCATATAGAGGACGGTGTAGGAATGCTAATATTTTTATTATATATGCATTATCAATACATTAAATTAATAAAATAAATCCACACGCACACTAATGCCAAGCGATTTGCACATACATGTATACATTTTACTATAAGATCGTGTCAAAGCGTAGCTATGACGAACGTATGTATATGTGGGTTTTTTTGCGTTGTGATCACGTCGGAGTTTAAGCTTAGTAGGAGGGGAAAAAGGGAATATTAGACATACCTAAAAAGTATTCCTAATATTCTTTAAAAAAAATGTTAATGACACAATGACCATAATATTTTATTATTTTTTAGTTTTATTTTAATGTACTAACATATTTACCTATTGCCAATTTTTTTAATGTAATTTCGCCTATAATTAAGATCGCATTAAGTTTATTATTTAATTCTAAAGACAGGTTTAGACGAAGCGAGTGCTGGCTTCTTATTGGCCTCGTATAAAAGGTTTTTCAACACAAGCCAGCTCTGGCTGCCAGCACTGGCGGTAATAAAAAGGTTTAGACGAAGCCAGCGCTGGCTTAATTTTTCTCCTCGTATAAAAGGTTTTTCAAGACAAGCCAGCTCTGGCTGCCAGCACTGGCGTTAATAAAAAGGTTTAGATGAAGCCAGCGCTGGCTTAATATTTGTCCTCGTATAAACGGATTTTCAAGACAATCCAGGTCTGGCTGCCAGCACTGGCGGTAATAAAAAGGTTTAGACGCAGCCAGCGCTGGCTTAATATTTGTCCTAGTATAAACTACCCAGTCAACGGTCGTAACAGAATTCTCTCGCATAACCGATTGTCTCTGTATTTATAGTCTTATGAACAACTACCCTCCTCTATGTATACACTACAGTATAGACAACTAAATTACTCGCATTTCAACAGCACTACGCGTTATGAAAGAAAGCTGTAGTTTATGTTTCTCGAACACAATTAACAAACCTAATTTAGGTAATGCATAAACGAATATTTTATTACTTTAAGTTTAAATAGTTTCTTTATATTAAACTACTTAAAATAACTTAAAGACTACGTTATGATTCAATTTGAGCTTGATTAGAATTAGTTTTTATTTTTAAAGATTATTTATCAAAATGCTAATTAAAGCAGCAGTTAGAGAGGATATTAGGAGTCCTTTTTTTAATTTAACCGAAACTTACCTGGCTTATAAAAATGTTTTTTTTATATTAAAAATTAAAAAAAAAACATTCTTAACGTCTGTACTACAAGGAATCATTATAATTTCACTCTGTCCGACCGTTCGTCCGTCCGTCTGTCTGCCCCTAAGGTTGTCCTCCCCTAGCACTTGCAACTGACTTAATTTTTTAATTCCAGCAAGTGATAAGTTATTTCTGTTTACGATTCAATTCGGTCATATAGACATATGACCGAATTTGACCGTAAAATGAAAGCGATCAGTTCCTACTTAAAGAGGTCGCTAACAATAGTTGTATGAAACTTATTACTAGGGAAATCTTGCGCCTCGTGCTGATAACCTTTTTTATAAAGTTTTACTATATGTTCTTTTTCAAATTCAACTTTTATTATTTTAGTATTAAGTAATTTTGGTCTTTAATTTTTAGGCAATAGTCCCAGAGCAGAACAGTAAAATAGTTCCATGTTAAAATATAATTGCAAAAGAATAGTCATGTTTTGAAGATCATGCAAATCTAGAGAAACAGAACGAAATTTGTTTCTACAAACACGTATGTAAATGGATATATCTGTTCAATCGTGTTTATTGGTAAAAAAGTATACAATGAACTTTAATAAGCAATCCAATATGAACTTAATCCCTAAGTCACAGACAGACACTTTAATCTTATTCATATACAATTGCGATTGACCTAGACAGACAAACACATATAAAAATGAAAAAATATTTTAAATTTTACAGACGAGCTCTACATCATGAACCCAGCAACACCATTCCAAATGATATTAGAAAGTCCCGACAGCCCCCTCCCAACTGGAGCCCGCCAGGTTATCCGCGTCTGCATCTTCAGCAACTGCCAGGCTACGTGCAGAAGATGGGGATTCATCTTTGGGCGTTGCAACATTCAAGCTATTTGCGTTTGCTCTAACCGATAAACTTAATATGGAAAATTTGGATTCGAAATGTAAATATTTGAGCTACGCTACTTTTAAAATAAAACATTTTATTTTATATATTTGTATATTTTTAATTTTTTGCCTTACATAGTTGTAATATATCAATTGGTATTCAATGAGTTAAATAATAACAACATATTCTATATAAATAGGAATCAAAATTAATAAAAAGATTATAGGTAAAAAGGTTCTGATATTGTTTTTCTGAGAATAAGTTATCATACACATACTTCTTCATTTTAAAATACTGAACACTGTAATGGTTGCATGGTTCTACATTAAAACAGCTTATTTAAGAAACCTTTTTTTAGAAATTATATATACAGGACTATATGACACACGGACGATTGTTCCTAAGGTAGACAACTTAATGCCTGTGTTCTAGGTAACAGACGCCTGTTATAGACAATTTTTTTTTTTAAATATATAAATACATTCATATAGATAATACACTCGAGGCGGGATTGAAATTCAAATGATATTTTGTTCAAGTTGACTTTTACATGCTCTTTTGATTTGAACCCACGACCCCGGAGTGGAAGGCAGGCTCGCTGCCAACTGCGCCAACGGGCCAGTCCAATGTTGATATACGCCTTATGTTCTAGTTGCTATTCCATTTAAGCTTTTTTGAAAGCTTGTTATAGGAGTGGTCAGGTTTGAATTGAGCACCATGATGATTTCAGTCCAACTTTTTACCGCTGAGCTATCGAGGCCTATGAATACATATCTAATTTCCATATTAACATATCTCCGAGTCCGCGGTTGCGCAAGTTTTTAGAAAGTTTGGGCGCGGGTTCGAATCTAATTTGACTTTAATGTGGTAGTAGCTATAAATCACTAGTAGTAAAAGATATCCGAGAAAATTTTATTTTAATTATTCTTGTGAGTTTTGAAATTGTATTTGGGCTAGTGATGTGCCATTTTTTATAAATAAATATTTTTACGATATATTTTTTATTTCATTTATTTTAATAAACTAGCTGTAACTCGCGATTTCACCTGCATGAATTCAGTGACTTTGTTCAATTAAAATGAAAACTGTCCTATCTCTCAAGTTGGACCTTTCATGAAGGTCGCATCGGTTTACTCGGTAAGGAGTTCACTGGAAAAATACATGTTGAAACTGGATTTTTATGTATTAAGAGATATACATGGTTATTTTTCGGTAGTAAAGTCCAGTCATTTTACGAACGACCATTGTAGAGTTTATCTCCTGATGATGCTTCAGATTAGGGAAATTTTCGAAAGATGATATCCTGCTTATAGACAAAATTTCTCATAAACTAGTTGTATTGATACTAGATCAATACACACATCAATCTAAAACCAATACCTTGTCACTTAACAACTCACAAGAGTCGATAAATGCCACCAATCGACAAAACGCGCGCGGTAAATTCACTCGAACAAACCTCGTAACCAACACAATTACCACTTATCGACATCGACATTCCGATTGCGGTAACGAGTCTTCGGTGTCGACTGTCGACGCCCACGACACAACACTATTCGATAAATCACGCACCGTGAGAATCACGTGAACAACACTAGAACACTGAAAGGTAAGACGATATTGCTGTAGAGATAGCTATACTATAGCGAAGATTTCTAAAAGATTTGGTCTATATGACTAGGGCAAGCAGGCAGATGGTTCAACTTTTGACAAATGACTATCATTACCTATAGACAACTGTTTTAACTGAGTGTTTGCAGTTTTACCAGTTTTAATCTATTTCGTGAAGATGTCTAAGGCACCTTTGTAACAAACGAATAACGCATGTGTTGCTGGCTTATGATCAGCCTATTGCTATTTCTACTTGTTAATCCTTTGTACTCTTTGTTTCAATGACTGCAGTTCTTTGTCGGATAACTTTGTTATGAATTTTATTCTTTAGAGATAATATCAGCATAGCACCATAGTTCGCCGAACAAGGTATAGCTGCCATACTATCCATATTTAGTGTTTTCATATCAATATAAGATTGTAGACCATGACGAGCAGTACGCGATGATTGAAAACTTTTTTTAGACGAGAAAACTTGACAAAGTTTACCGAACTGGTGCGCAGCCTTTTGATTTGAATTGATTTCTCCTCTTAACCTGGCTATGTATTGTTTCTACCTTACTGCAGAATGCAAGGTATATTTTGTGACAATTTCGAGTTAATGGTAACCGTCGCAAAATTATGTCTTAAATTATAAATTCTATTACCGAAATATTATTATGAAATATTATAGTAATGATCTAAAAATGCATTTAACACACGCGCTTGTAAGAAAGTCTAGGTGAAGCAAGATATTTTTGACATATATAATAGCTATATCGTTTGAATGAGCACCGCTATAATATATTAGCAAAGCCGGTGATGTCTAACCGGTACCTTACAATACGGAGGGCACGAATTTAACATAAATTAGCCAAATTTATTTAAGCGATTTTAGGTCTTTGACACGGCCTGTACGTGTTATTTCGGTGTGGTATTTGAATGATGATATTTATAGTTTCCGATTTGAATTGTAAGCTTGGTTGTAATGGTTTAATATGGCGTTTTGTTTACTGAGTGTGGGCCTCGAGAATGTTATTGTTTCTCGATTAATTCCAGAGATAAAGGCGCTATAAAGGCGCGCGGAGATTAGCGGGACTGCTAAGGTTGTATGGTTTGCTAAAATCAAAGTCAAAGTGCTATAAAGGCGTGCACAGATTAGCGGGATTGTTAAGATTGTATGGTTTGCTAAAACCAAAGTCAAAGTGCTATAAAGGCGTGCACAGATTAGCGGAATTCTTAAGATAGTATGTTGGCTGAGATCAAAGTCAAAGATACTACAAGTCAAAGTAAAAAAAAAGCTTATTCATATAGACGTTTTATAAGTGCTTATGAACGCCATGTTAATAATTTTTAGTATTTTTTAAATCAATAATTAATAATTAGGTGATCACATTACTAATTATGAATAAAATTGTTAGAAGTGTAAGATTTGTATGGTTTCGAGGTTCTTTTGTAAATTATACATTTAAAGGAAATATTTTTTTTATAATAAACTGTTATCACCATAATGTCATTAAAAAAAACAATAGACATGGAAGTTCGTAAGAGTGGATTATTTCTGACCTGTATTTAGAGTTTACAAATTATTATACATATATTGCTATTCGTTAAATCATAACAGTTTGACTTTGTCTTTGATTTTCATATTATCTTAATGTGCGCTCGATCTTACAGTCGTAAATCGTTTAATTCGCGCCCTTGCTCGCGGGTGTATTAGCATATTACAATGGTACAACTTGCTTCCTACGAGCGAGCCGTGTTTTGTGAATGCGGCTAATTGTTGGAATGGGAAGCGAAGCATGGCCGTAAATACTAATTTAATTGGTGCTTGTACGTTGAATCACAATACTTTAACTTTGTATTTGTATCTGACTTTTTCTTTGACTTTGACTTTTTCTTTGACTTTGCCTTTTTATTTGACTTTGCCTTTTCTTTGACTTTGACTTTTTCTTTGACTTTGACGTATACACTTAATAGTGTGCGCGTAATCTTATAGACATAAATCGTTTAATTGGTACGTCTGATTTAATTTACAACTATTATTATTAATTTTCAAAGTCAAAATTTTCTTAATAAATTTGGCTTTTGTACATGCACCTATGAATGCTATATTTGAAGTATACATATAATATATATTTTAAAGTTAATTTTAGAAAAGAGCACCCTCATTCCTCAAAGGCCTGCAACGCATCTACGAACCTTCTGGTGGTGTAGTCATTCAGGTGAACAGTTTGCCCCTTGTTGTACATAGAAATCTTAAAGAAATTGACAATTCCTGTCTTGCTCATTAAGGATTTGGGTTTCACAAGTGGGGGGGAGTCATCCCCCTTCTTATAAGCGCGGAGTACGCCCTCGATATCTCAACGTCACTTAACGTCCTTCACCCTGATCCTAGATAGTGCAGGTTTCAATTTCGATCAGTATTTTTAATACGTAATACTGGTTTTCAAACGTGAAACACACTCCGTGTTTCGGAGGGCACGTAAAATACTCGGTACTATTAGTATCACTGAGTGAGATTGTTGGGTTTCAAGATTGCGCTACCAGACGACTGCAGATGCGTTGCCGGCCTTTGAGCTATGAGCGTGCTCTTTTCGTTCGTATTAACATGTGTCTAAGAACGTTATTTTACATATACTTATATGTATATTTGACTAGCTCGTTGGCGCAGTGGGCAGTGACCCAGCCTTCCGCTCTGGGGGTCGTGGTTTCGATTCCCACCTCGAGTCTGGGTGTATTATCTATATGTAAGTATTCATATATTTTTAAAAGAAAAAATATTTGTGTATAACAGGCGTTTGTTACCTATAACACAGGCATTAAGTTGTCTACCTTAGGAACAGACGTCCCTATATGACCCGTAAATGAATTTAATCTTTGAAATTCGTGATATGTAATTCATAATTTAATTTGTAATTTCTTAATTGATTAATTTTTTCAACTATTTATGTGTATTATGTGTCGGCCTCAGAAACCTGTGAATAAAGATTATATTATTTATAAATTTATAAATAAGCTGTAAATTGTTAACCCTTTACATCGCGAAAGTTTTCTTATTCTATGTTAGAGAATATAAAATTAAATTTAACTGAACGTAGAATGTGCTTTTTATAAGTTTAGTAATATTTTATTGCAATAGATTTCTGCGTTATAAACAATGTTTTTAAACGACTCAAAAATAAGAGGAAATCTTAAATTAAACTTGTTTTTATATACCTTGTGTTACACAATGTTTAATACGCCGATTTTGATAATTATTTTCATTCATGTAAATTATGTTTTGAAATCAATGAATTAGTATTATGTACTAAAAATGTTTCAGATTCCACTAAGAGATTCCGTATCCGAAGTAACAAAAGACGAAATAATTTGGAGACCAAATCTGATAGCCTTATTACCTAACGGAAATCTAATTGAGTTATGGTTTCCTTACATCTTATGGATAAGTATCATGCAAATAATAAAGTTGATAAAAATCCTCGTATAAATGTAGTAGATGAGGGCTACTTGAAAAAAAGCTGTTCAAAGGTTTCTTATTTTTTTTTTTTTAATTTAATGATTCAAGTTTTTTTTTATTTTATTTTAAAAGTACATTTACAACCAGCATATTATACATTTACTTAAATAATAATATTAGAAACATAATAACTGATATGCAGGTCTATAACAAATGTACATAGCATTGTTATAAACAATCATGCAAACACGATAGAAAAACAAAAAAATTACATTAGAGTTAATATAGGATTTATATAAAAAAAAGATTAAAAATTATATAGAGTGTTTACATTAATTTTACTTATTTATGGAACTCACCAATAGATATTTGGTGAGAGTATCATTAGATCATAGTAAAAATAAAAGACCTTAATATATTATTAATGTTTTTTTTTTTTTTTTTTATATATAACAAGGGGCAAACGAGCAGGCGGTTCACCTAAGTGACTACCGACGCCCATGGACAAAAAAAAGGGTTATTAAATTGAAGTTCGTCATACTTGGTAGTGTCCTAACGGATTTTAAGTGATTGACTGTGTTTAAACTCTTGTCATTTCCTAGAGTTAAATCCTTACGTACTAATGGTGTTACAGATTAAACAAGGAGCCAAGGCAGCAAATAGAATTAAATTAACTTTAAGGACGTAAAAGAGTTAGTAAAAGTTTAGTTAATTGAAATTAGATTGTCTACGATGTAGGTGGTCTTGGAACTCTAATCGTATAAGGATTAACATGACAGGGCAATCCCACTAATGGTCTAAGGAATTACGTAAAGAGATTGAAATTCCTTTACCTACAAGGCATTACTATGATCATGTATTTATAACTCAGTAGAAGGTAGTTAAAGATCCTCTGAGAATACAAAGATAAACTTTATATGCTTTATAATTGAAACTTGTGGGACTTCAATTTAGATGAATCCCTTACAAAATTCCTTGAATATTTTTGGTCAAAACTTTCTAGGTGGTTAAATATAGAAATATATGTACACATATAAATTTGTATGATATACATACGAGTATTATTATATATATATATATAATCATGGATAAAGCGATGACAGGGTAACGTCTCAGCAATGCCAAGTATAATTACGGCTACAGAAATTGAGTCAAGCTCTCAGGCTATCCCGAGTCGATACCCCCTGTATCGCTTGATGAAGTTAAGAAGACGGCCACTAATGAGGCTTATCAAGGCTGCGCGGAGATGACACGGCCGATCTACGGGTGCCCAAACCACCTTGTTAATGACCAGCTCGTGGATGCAGAGACGTTTAGACCCCAATCAGGGTATACGCTTCATTTCTTTTTTGACTGCAGGCAAACAGGCTCCGTGGTTCACCAGATTATAAGTGACTTCCTATGGTTACTCAAATTGCTCCGTTTTTTTTCTATAAGCGTTTTCATTTATAGACAGTCACTTACTTTAAAAGAAAATGTAACAAACCCCTCATAGTATTGTTATTTTTGTAATGTGTTGATAAAAGCAAATTGAAAATCAGCAGCCACTCTGGTTGATCCTTTCTTGTTTTATAAGCACTTTCGACTTCCCATTTATAGACTGTCACTTAGTGTATAAAAAAGGTTTGTGAATTCCGCATGAATTATTGTTGCCTACCCACAATTTCATTTTAATTTCATTTTGATAGTCTTAAAATATATGTACATATATAAAGCTAAATTTAAGATGCATTGTACTATCTACAAAATAGTTTAGGCTGAATTATTGTTTTGTATAAAGTTACCGTTTAAGAATCAACAGTGCGCAGAAAAACCGACTATGGTTTATGATGCACTGATTATATTTTATAAGTAAAATTGTCTCTAAATAAAAAATTTCAATAAAATTAATTAAATAAAAAACATCGTCTGCTGTGTCCGCTAGTAATAAAAAAATTAATACAGGTTAATACTCTTATCCACAATTAGTAAGGAATAATTAATACTCATTTGGTCTTCTGGCGAATCATCTCAGAGTCAAAGAGTAAAAAATTTTGTATTATATTTTTATAATCATCGTCTTGGAAAAAACAATACGTAATTTCCATTTTCGTTTCGAAATGTCCATTTTCGGCAACATCATTATTACAAAAATATTAACATAATATTTTCCAGAACTTTAACGTCAAATGTATACTTGCGCTAGATTTTATCTGTTAATAAATAATGACTAGTTCTTTTTCTAAAAAAACTTTATCTCCTAACTCCGAAACTACGTCATGTAGAGCTATGTATAGAAAATCCCTTAGTCACCTTTTAATGTATCAACAAAAAAGTAACTGCCTTTCTAAGTTGGTCAGCAACAGGTACAGAGACACTATTCGCAATAATTAATTCAAATTCAAGTAAACCGCGCATCTGATAAATATTCCCTGTAATATTCTATTACAGTATTAATTCCATAAATTGTTCAGTAAATTACAATTATTTATCACTAAGAGAATACAAGTCAACAGGCATTTATCAAATGCACCCATTAGAGGTAATATTGTAAAACTCTTGTAATTATTTTTATTTTATTGCTCTATCCTGCATTTTAGATTTATGATCAGTCTAAGTCGCATATAAGGACTAGCTATACTCTGGACTTGGTCCGTGTGGTTGAAATATTTCGTTAATATTTAAAGGTTTTGATTTTTTTGTGCGAAGTAAAGTAGTCTATGTTACTCCTTATAACGTAATCTATCTGCCAGTGAGAGTCAGATGGATGACTCATTCTAACAGTGGTTTTCAAATATTCGACCTCGGATCGTAACTCGCCCCACAGACACATCCTAACCAATTTATGCGGATCTTGGTAGTAAACTGGCATAACACTAGGAAGAAAAAGAAAAAGAAGAAAATCAACTTTGACTTATAAGAAAAAGCAACTTAGCTACTCAAAGATACAAACTTTGTTCTTTTAACCATATACCTAAGAAATGAAGAGTAATAGAAAAGAAAGAATATAACATGATATAATACTTTAAAAATGGCTTGGGCATTTAGCCTGTGGTGAAAATTGATTACATAGAAAAAAAACCATATACGTAGCTATAAAATTTAATGTATACAATGTAAATACCATAGGTACAATATATTTTTTAAAAATTTTATTTACTTAGGTACCTAAAATACATACAGAAAAAACAAAAAATATAGAGAGGAATACATTTTCTCATTTTAATATCTATTTGTTACTATCCTTTTATATACGCAAAATTATGTAGGTTATAATGTACAAAAACCTTTCTTGTACGATTATTTTCAAGGTCTAAAAAAAACTCTATTAAAAACATTTCTTTTAATCTAATGAATGTATTAACATTAAATGTTAATGGAAGAAATATAACTAAGCAACATCCCAACTGTGCGTCAATTATATATTTTAAAAATAGTATTAAATGTTCATTAGTCATTTATTAAATTTAATGCTCTACTCTAATGTAGAGTTTTTTAAATCCCTTTGCCTAGAGTTAAGTCGAATTTTGTTAATTGCTTCAATTACTTCGCTGACTCTTTTATCTATTCTGTGTGTGTATATTGTATATAAAAGCGAAAGATCATCTAACATGAAATCTCGATAACCGCGGGACACAAAAAGATGAAATTTGGCAAGGAGGTTGTTCATAGCTCATAGTTAGCAGACATCCGCTAAGTACGGATATTTCGATATGGCCAGATTAAGGAGGACTAAGGACAAGTTAAAATTTCGTCGCGAGAAACAGCTAGTTTATAATAAAGACGCCAGTGTTTGTGACATAAAACATTGCTCCGTTAAAGAAGCCAAAACTAAAATTGTTCTCTGGCTTACATCATTAGTCTACGACACTACTGAGGAGACAGCTAGTTTTATATGATGGACTAGCTGACTAGCTGTGCCCGTAACTTCGCCCGCATAAAATTAGGTAAAAATAATACAATTTTAGTGTGATGATAAATAAGCTATCTAACATTGAAGGAATTTTCCAAATCGGACCAGTGTTTCCTGAGATCAACGCGTTCAAGCAAACACACAAACACTTCAGCTTTATATATTGGTATTAGACGAACGTACTGCTTACCCCATAACAAACGGCTGCACGGGATGTCGCCGAAGTTGGACTTCTTCCAGCACCAGCTTGCATATATCTTCTCCTTCTGTACTCCTACACTTGTCCACCAGCTTCACTAGGATTTCTTCGAACCTGAAAATTAATTTTAATTATGTAGTAATTAATTTCATTTTTAACCGACTTCAAAAAAAGTAGTTTGTTTTTATTTTTATGTTTGTTACCGCAGAACTTTCGACTGGGTGCGCCGATCTTGATGATTCTCGGTTCATATGAAAGCTGGTGCTTCCCGAATGGTCCCATATTAATTTAATCTAGGTCTGACAAAGGTTTCGATTAGAAAA
>JANCMC010018301.1:0-15727 GCA_024363005.1 Charaxes varanes
GCTTTTTCTTCGAGAACGTGAACTTTGCAACCACTCAGATGCAAGTTGTTTATAAGCGATTTTGGTGCGAAAGATTCACCTTGGATCAGATGAAACGAGCAGTTAATTGCCATTACGATGTTATAAGTGTTGGCCGGAAAGGCTCCCGAATGCACCGTTGCAACTTCAACTTTTTCCAAAGAAATCAATGCGGCCGATGAACCAAACGTTTGCTCCGGGAACTCAGTATCGGATATATTTCTCAAGTGGATCTGAAAAATAGTAATCTAAATTGTAATATCATTTGAAAAACGATTAACATTTTTTAACATTCGCATTGCTTTATATAATAATATAATTCGTTCGCTAGTACGCCTTATTTATAGCATATGTTGTACATAAAATGGGGTGACAATGTAAGCATAATTCGTGTGCATACTAACCGACATTCCTGGTCCATGCTCGCCGACATTAGCCGCGGTCGGTTCCAGCATGAATGCGCCGCTGCCCAACTGCAGACGATGAACGTTTTCGATAGTAATGGTCAGCAACCATGAGAATGCTTGTCCATCCAAATTTACGAACTCGCAGTCCCGGATAAGAACAGATAGTGGCCCTGAAATTACCGAAATAGCTACTATTAAACTAATTAACAGCTACTCAAATTGATGAATGCAGATATTTCGGAGTAATACAGATAGCAGACCATATTCAGAAAATAACACGTGTTACTTAATTTCATCGCCGCTTAACAAAGGTTGAACATGCATCTATTGTCTACGACACATTCATGTATTTGTAGTACGATCGGTTTGCCTCGTGAGTCATTATCCTGTAAAACACGAATACCGAGTCGGGGAAACGTATATTTTTAGATAGCGAATGTATTTGGACGCTCGCTACTGCTACTTACGCTATTTGCTCGCAAGTTGTGACCAATTCTGTTATTTACTGAGACACTCATATCTCTTTAATATAAGACGTAATAATGGGGTAGTATCAGTTTATAAAAGATATTACCGAAAATGTTACCTAGTAGTATTTTCTACATACGAGGTAATATTTTTCAAAATATGTTAAATTTTTATGTTTTGTTTTTATATATAAATAGAATGTACATAAAGAATTATAAATTTAAAAACTATATTTTTATGTTTAACCTATGCCAATCACGGTAACTGTATTTACTTTTCAATTTATGAAGTGAAATCTTTGAAAGTTGCTTCAAGTCTTCTATAAATTGAGTCAAGTTGACAACTAACAGCTTGTAATAAATTGATTAAGCGAAAGTCATACCCCGCTGCTAAGGGTCCCGTGCTGATATTAAACTCAAATTAATTAAAACTTTATGCAGTATCAAATAGGAACTACTTTGGAAACTACAAGAGTTTCCTTATTCAGTATGATATTAGGTCTGAGATTTCTTACATATGAATATGATTGAGGTATAAAGCGATTGTCCTTATGTTGACAGGGATATTTCTGTTTGTCTTAACAACTGCATTTTAGTCAGAATTGTCGGCCGGTCGAAATTCGGCCACAAATCTTCAATAATACCACAAATCACAAAGATTTGCATAGCATGTGCTTATTCAGAACTATATACAAAATTTTAATTTTGTGTCATGACTGACAGTAAAAAGTATACATGTGTGTTTAAATCATTTGGCATTGGTGTGCGTGTGGTTTTATTTCAATAATTTGATATATTTATAATACATATTTTATAAAAATATTAGCATTCGTACACCATCCTCTATTTACACAATAATTGTGCCAAATTTTATACTTCTCCGTTCGCGTGTTTTCGTAATGGTCTCGAATGTTTTTGCTTTATGTATTCAGTTGTATTACAATTCATTTTTTTTTAAATTTGAATGTTGGTTTAAAAACAATTGCAAATGATTCTTAAAAAGCTAATATAAAAGCGAAAGGTCACCCAACACGAAATTTTGCAGGGAGGTAGTTTATATATAGTAGACATCCTCTAAGAAAGGATTTTTTGATAGAAGCAGATTAAGGAGGTATAATTGATCTGGCAAGCTTACGCGGAGGAAGTCACAGGAAATAGCTAGTAGATTATAATATTGAATTATTCGATACTATCGCAGGGGCGGTGGAAGTTAATAAAGCCCTTGATGTGCGGCCATTTAAAAGGAGTATTTGTTTCTTTTCAAACAATAGCACTTAGCTGAGGCAATGCTGGTTAGGGCTGTTATACTAATTGACAGCGAGGCGTCAATACAGCTACAATGAGACGCCTTTGCTTTGAAACGTTAATGGAGATCTGAAGCAACTTCACACAACTACCTATAATACGGTATATTCTTTTGAAAGTAATCTTCTCTTGATTCAATATAGGTGTTGGATTTTAATCTCCTTAGACGACGTAATTAATATCTAGTTGAATTAATATTTCAATAGAGAATGTTGACAATAGATAGAAACTCATAAAATTGTTTGAGTAGTCCAAAAGGAAGTAGGGGTAATGCATCGCGTGTGAGGTTTTTTTGTTACTGTTTGTTTGTGCGTCACTGCACAGCTTCGGTCCACATGTTCGGCGGGGACGAAGGACGGTGCATCTTTTTACTCACAACCCGTTAAGTGGCTGAATTACGTAAATACGTACATTCAAAGTAATTTAGGCTCAGAAACTGTTGATTTTATTAGACATGAGACGGTGCACGTATAATGTTTTCCATGCTTATACCAATCGATACTTAGTCGTTATTTTGTCTGACATATATGATGAAGTTTTAATTTCACAAAATATATATCTTTCGATTTGCTGATAGGTTATCAGATGGTAGTAGCACAAACGCTCTACTAAATGTTATGTGATTTACACTGGCAGATAGCTGATATTGTAATAGCACACGTTAGATTATTTTTTGCGACCCTCGAAATTTAAAAATGTAACTAAAACCGACGCGGACGAGCTAAATATAAAATCTATATGACTTTACTTCTAACACTATCCCTCAACCTGAGCAGTTTTTTGGTATGCTTTACTAAAAAAGTATCACGTCTATAGATTTGTGCTTTAACATAGTAATTTAACTTCATATCTAGATGGGCTATCTGTCTATAAAATAATATAATGATACATAAAATATATTAAAAACTACGCGAGCCCTAACAAAGCTCAGCTTTTTGCTAGTGCCGCGTAAAACACTCGAAAGCAATTTTATCAAAATTAATTATTAGAATCCATTAAAAATTCACGTAGGTACGTGAACAGGGTTTGATAACAGCTTGGAAGAAACTAAAGGGATAAAAGAGTATTAATTTTTAATAAATAATTAATGTTATCATGATTGATTCAAATTGTATCGAATTTTTTGTCAACGAGCAAATAGCCCGCGACATTATTCGCATTGTATACCCAGAAATTATTATTTTTTAGTTTATGAATAATTTATACCCTATACTTCCGGAAGGAATGCTAAAAATAAAAAAAAAACACCTAGAATTCTTTGTTTATCGATAAAAGCGCCATGTGATAAGTAGTTCTTACCCGTGACCTTGTTCGCTTAGACATACATACAAAGTTATTTTTTAATGTATGATACAATGTTATTGTTTAAGGTTTTTTTTAGCAAGTCAAAAGCTGGCATCGGATCTGCAAGCCTTCTGGCAGTGCAGTGGTACACAGGCGGTTGTCATCAGACGAACCGCGTGTCCGTTTGCATTTAGTGATGTATAAAAAAATTGGCAAAATATCGGTCTTGGCTGTAGAAAGTTTCTTTTTTGTATAAACGACATTCGAGTCCACACGACATAAACCATAATTGATCGTCGCAAGTGACGAAATGCTAGATTAGCAGATCGTTAACACAATCAAGGCAGTGATGGTAATTCTGCGTGAAGGCGTACAACCGGTTCGAGCGGTTTTAAAAATGGAACATTAGACGTACGCTCGCCGGTAACGACCTATTTAGGAAAATAAAAAGCAGTCTCAAAAAGCATTTAATTATATCTTTTAAATAACAAGTAGTAAAAGAACAGGCAGTTTACTTAAGTAAACCAACGTTCTAGAACAGTTTGTTCTATCAAAAGGCTTGCAGATGCATTCAAGGTCTTTGAATAATGACTAAGTTCTTTTCATAAAGGTCTTTCTAAGTATAGTCAGTCCGGGGACACCAAAGTTTGGAACGGGTTTCACGTACGTATAGCTAAACCTAACAATCATATAAACCTGAACAAGGTCAAATAATTACTACAAAATAGAAAGAGATAGTTGTATTTTTATTTAATGTGTTCTCGTCATAAAAAAAACATTCTTTTAAAAAGAATAATTTATGTTAATACAAGAAGTACAATCTATTCATAAAAAATACATCATCTAACACGTTAAACAAACAGAGAAGATTTTGATTAAAATAAGTTAGTCTAACATAGGCGCTTGTATTCTTTAAACGTAGCTTACGAACGCTTGTTCGACGCATTTAAAATCTTTTCCTTAATAATTAAGAAAAGTCCTAAATTAGCTAATAATTTTAATATAAATCGCAGTCAATAATAATTAGAACAAAATGTTTTATTAAAAATTCATAAACTGCTTCAAGTTTTATGTAAAACGACAATTATAGAATTAAACATCAAATTATACCATTTCCTACATAAATGCCATAAAAACTTGATATTAATAGTATTGTGACATTTTTGAACTGACAGCTTTTATCTTACCACAGCTCAATGATCTAATGAGAAAGAGCAATGCCATAAACCAAATATAAAGTATTGATCTGTTAAAAGTATGGGGCTATGTTTAGATGCGGGTATTAGAAAAACCAGTTGATATTGAGGGGCTCTCCATTAATAGGCTCCATCCGGTAGAGTTGCATGGTCAATGACTACTTCAAAAGTTCAAACCTGTTACAGTACCATTTATACTGACCGCTCAACACGCTATGGTGATTTTACAATACTGTGTCTCTAGAGATTTCACTTTGCTTTATTATTTAATGTCACATTCTTAAATAGATGTTGCTTAAAAAATTATCATTTGTAACTGTTTTGCCTTAATTTTCTTCTTAATTACTCTAATTATACTTAACATTTTTTTCATTTTCTGTGTAATTTGCAATTTTTGTAAAAAAAAAAAATTCTACATACATATCCATGCACGACTTTCACGTTCGTAAATATTTTTTATAATGAAAAAAATCAAAATCAATCAAATTCCGATAATAATTAGATATCGTAATGCTAAAATAATTCCACCGATTTAAGTGTAGATTAAAATCTCAAGTAATTATATATAAAAAAATCAAATGATTAAACGACCTAAAAATGTTATATAGGTATAACACTTTTTAGATAATAAATAATTGATTGATGACTTCAACCTTGAGTTTGTTAATAATAGAGCTTTGTTCCTTTGATTTAAAATAAAGAATCAGGGTATTCAAGTGATAATGACTCACAAGTCAAACCGGCATAGATAAGATAAGAGCAGTCATTTTCTTCCATTAACTTTCTATCACTAGCGGCTTGCGATAATGAGTACCAGCGGTCCAACTTACTTACACATAGGATTATGTGAAATTCCAGTTCCAACTTCAACTGAATAGTTTAAGACGCGGAATATTGCGCACACTGTTTAGGGTTACGATTAAGAAACTTTAAACTTAGGAAAATCTGTTTGTTTGATCTGTGCATGATCCATGTAGAGTTTAACTTACTTCGGAAAAATCTCAAATTTACAAATGGGTTGATATCATTAAGGTCAGTAAACAACAGACGTATAGTAAGTTTGGAAAGTTGAAAATTCATTTTTTCATATATGTCGTTTATATTCTTGACACATATAAGTACCTATATGATTTAAATTGATATTATTAAAAAGAAAATAAAGAACACAGATTATGATAAGACATCTATATAGACAAAGTATGTATAAAAATTCGCAGTCGGCCACTACATGGTTTTCAAACATCAATGGACACCGAAAAGCATCGTAACGCAGGCGAGTCACGCAGCATTCTTCAAAATGGATAGTATAGGACCGGATGCCTTTCATAGATCCTTACTGATTATAAATAAATTAGTAAACCGATTCTCAGAATACTGCGTGAAGTATTCCGTAGCAATATTGTTAGTTTCATACTGTAGTACGCCGTAAAAATTAATTCACCATAAAAAAAAAAATTCAATTGCATTTGCCCTAGTAACAAAATTTGGTCTATTTTTCCTGTGCATTTTTTATACATATGTCAGACTGCTTTTTTCCAATACGTCTAGAAAAAAGACACTATATAACCTAAAAGTATTTTATTCATAATAAATTCATAACGGAGGCGGTACTCATATTGTTGTATGGTTGGTGTGTAATTAAGTTTAAAGGGTTCTCCGCTAGATGTTCGGAACCCTAATAGCAGAGCACTCGTTAGGAATACTAATTTACTAAGATGCATCGTTTAGATAACCCCCACAATACGAACGCCTAATTGAGACGCGATAATGGTAATATTTTGTTTAAAAGCTACAATTATATATCTTCCTTCGCAATAGCAGTTGTATTCTTTAATCTGATTGTTTAGGTATATATGAAATGCGCGTAAATATGCAATACAAATTCGCGTAGCGTTATGACGTTTGAAACAACATAGCTTAGACAAAGCTGCTATACACTACTACTTCACATACGCATTTCGAAACGGTGGCGTGGCGAAAGCTAGAGCATACAGCACTTTGAAAATTGCTATGTAATCTCACGACTATAACAATTTATTATTTACATTTCCGATCATTTACAAAGTTGAGATATCTATATGATTTTAGATTGATATGCGTTATATTATATAGTATGTGGTAGCTTTCGTCTCGTCTGCTTTAGGAGTATTTGACTCAGTGGCAGTGCAGATATTTTAATGATTGTCCTTTTAGGGTCTTCTTATAATAGTTTGAGCTGATATAACAATGTATTCTTGTTAAAATACGTAGTTCATACTTTGAACTAACTTTATTCGCGTACTGTGGTCCTCATAGACACGTACTTATTTGAGAATAACGATGCGGACAAAGCCACAAAGTGATCGACTAAGAACTTCTGGAGATTTAAGATGTCTAGATAGAGAAGAAACCTATAGATATTTATTTATTTTAATGTTTATTATTTAAATGTAATAAAAACATAACAAATATATTAAATACATTATAAGGGAAACATTTTATTCCATTGCTTGGTTGGTAGCCAGGTTGATTGAGATAAACAGTAAGATAATTTTACCCTTCAGTTATGTTCTAGTTAGATTTGTATTGAAATTATTATTTTTGAGATATATTTACATAAAAATTGTAAGGGACTAGTCTCTATTAATTTAGACTTTAGATGGCCCATTATGCTTTTTGCGCTTGTAGAATATTTACAGCTTCCTTTACATAATATTATGGTAAATAGACATATTTATCCACTGCCACTGTGTATAATGTACACTAAATATTAATATGAATAGCAAAATTACCTTTAATTTTGCTGAAAGCCTTTTCTTCGATTCGTAGCGTGTCGCAGTTATCAATATTGAAATATAGGTTGACGATGTTGATGCCGACGGCGGCCAAGCTCCTCATAACCACCATCTTGTTATGCGAGAAGTGCATGTAACGCGCGTCGTGGAGCTCGGAGAAGGCACCAGCGTCTATCATCACAGCATCCGCGCCAGTCACAATCAAATCCACGGTGCTCTCAGGCAATCCACCGCTCAGGATGTTCAGTGTCTGTAACAAATGATAAATACATACATAAGAATGTACTAGGAAAAAATATTGGTATAAACGTCAAGCAAAAACAAAAGTTGGTTTCAAAGGACATCATTATGAAAGGGACAGTAATTGAATTTAAACACAAATTGAAGTACACGCACAAGAACACTGACCTGCTCTACGCCCTGTTAAATTCAAAAAAGTAAGAGCCTAATAAACTACTTTTATCTATTGTTGTATATACCCGCTGACCCGGCAAATTTAGTTTGACTTTAATTTCTGTCATGTAACAGCATTAGTATATGGATTTAATCGACATTTCTCATAAATGAATTAAGAATCAATTTATTTATTAGTTATTTATTTTTTAAGACCATTCTCCTATTCGGAAAGTACACATATAATAAATCAAAGATCAAGACTATAAAAATTGTTTTAGTAATTATCTATACTATGTAGTTTAATGAAATTTAAGAGTTTGATTGTATGCGACTAATCTCAAGTTATATCAATCCGACGTGAAAGTATCTTATTTTAGGACATCCCATATATTTAAGAAACTCTTAAAGCTATTCAAAATCACGCTACTATCTTAGGAGTCGCACATAACTTCAGAAAATACGCTAAACGAATACGAACAAACAAAGCGCGCGGGCGTCGCGACGCGGCGGATTCACGACCAAAGGGAACCGATAAAATTTTGTAAACACACTGTCAGAGGTTACAGAATATACTCGTAGAAGGGATATCCAGCACTTTTCATCCAGAAAAAATACTTTTTTCAAAGGATATAATAATAATAATGTAATTATAGTTGGTATAAATGTTGTAACACTACTTTTTTATAAATGTGTAGTTAATATATAATTAAACCTACTGTTCTGCGCGCTTATTCATTGATTGCACAGTGACGCAGGCATAATAACAAAAGAAACACAATTCCTCGCTCCGTACTGAAATGTTATCAGTTTATTTTGTTAGCGCGATAAGTACTGGCTCCTTGTGTACCCTCGATACATATATCGAGTCATTCACATTCAAGTAGCAGCATTCACGTTAGTGCAAATATTATCGTCGGTTATGTCATAAATACTATATTAGCTAAGTTATTATATTTGCTATTATCGTTCCACTAACTAATGATTTTTGTCTACTCTTCCTCCTTGAGAACTGACGAACTATACACCCACATAAGAAAATAAGAAAAGACAAGAGTACGCGCTATTACAGCTTTCGCTTAGAAATGCGGGTAAGAATGTTCTTGAAAATTTCTCCGAGTTTTCTACCGTTTCTTATTAGAAGAACTATGTGAAATTATGATGAAAATCCAAGCAAATAGTTCCACAGAGTTCAAATATTTCATTCTGCTTCCAGATTTTTATAAGAAAAATGTAATTATTACCAACATAATTTTATTTTTTACGCTGTCCGTCCCGAACCTTGGGTTACTAACTATTTACTAAAATCTATTATCCTATAATATTATTCCTATTCCTATTCCCGTTGCCCAATATTTTCGGAAAATACCCGTAACAAACAGACAGACTTTTTTAAGTATACAAACCTTGTCCTAACAATATCGAACACAACAAAAAAATATTATCAATTTTAGTGCAGTCGTTTAGAAGTTATGCGCGTACATTTTCGTAACGAATTTTTAATTTTATTATGTAACTTCGACCGAAGCATCTGTCTTAAACGATGTCCATTTCTTTATATCCTATTTGAAGATATTTGCAGTACGCTTTCTGTCAATGTTATGTCAAATGCCATAATAAGGTTACATTAAAAAAAGTTTATAGTGTCAAAAGGTTACTTCTTAATTAATTTAACATGGTGGTTATGTATTCATAAATTTTCTAATTTTCCGCGCAATTTTCTTAATTTTTTATTTTATTAGAACCCTTTCCTGACCATAATAAACACAAGAAAAATTAGGGAAATCGGTTCAGCCGTTCACGCGTAATGCCAGGACCAAGGGAAATTGGGATTCATTTTTATAATTTAGGTCATGCTGTTTTCCCAAGCTAGGCAAAAAAATCACTTTTTGCACACGCCTTTATAAGAATTAATTTTGACAATAATAAAAATAAAGTAGTTCACAATACTTGCTACAAGTATTTCTCCACCATTTAAATTTAGTCATACAAAAAAAAAATAACGTTACAAGTATATATATAAAAAAATCTGAGTATATTTCATTATGTTCCGCTAATTTTGCCGTCGTCTAGAGTTCGCTGGATGAACTACAAAAGGAAAGTGTATCTATAGATGATACATCCGCTCTCATATACGATTCCATATAAAAATAAACTCGCATAGAGACGATCCATTCACCCCATTTTTTTAAACTTTCACGTAGGTATATGTAGTATGTTTTTGTTGTGTTACTAGTTTGATATGTTATTGTTTGTTATATTTATAAATTTTTAAGAAAACTTTAAAAACGATACAGTTAAAGACTATATGAAAGAGTTGTTGCAGTTGAATCGCTTCATTTTTATCTATTATTACTTATTATGGAGATGTAACATACAATTTATTTTAATCGATTATTTATTCTAAAAATGATACCGAGGTTTGTGCCAGATCTTCTGGGTGGCCCAATATAATCAGTGGTACATTTTAAAATATTAAAACATTTATAAGAGCTCACAGGAACCAATTTAAATAAATCATGTTATGAGGTTTGGTTTGGTTCGATTTTAAAATCTCCTCGCCGCACATAAATGTATTCTTATTTTCTTTACTTTGCCTTTATGTGATGTCGTTAATGTTCACGTGTATTGGCTTTCGTATTATTCTCTGAGTCAGGAGCGGGTTTTAGCGGTTATGTATTGCAACTACATTTTAAGGCGAGATTGCCTTTTACGGTGTAACTGATTATCACGACATACTTGCTGCTGCCGACTTCTTTATAAGTTCAATTTAAGATTTTATAAAATGACAACCAGCTTTCAATCCTTGTTGGCTCCCGGATGGGAAAGAAATTATATATTTAGTAAGATTAATGAAATATATTTTCGTATTTGAATAGCGACCAGTTGTCCACGGACGATAAGGCAGAAATAAGTGGCATAATTATCTGCATGCCATTTTGTGGAAGCTGTGAAGGGGAGTAGCCCAGACAAGACTGTGGACCTAGAATGGCGGAGGCCTTTGTTTATAATCACAAAATTTATCTCATATAACAATTCTATATTGACTTTGTTGATGATGCGAAACGAATAGTTATGATGCATAAAATATTTGCGACGTTTGTATATAAAAGCAAACAAGTCTTGTATTTAATACATAAGGATAATAGGTCCAGCTATTGCTTAACAAATGGTAAAGGCTTTACGGTGAAACCAGTTTGAAGCCAGTTTATAACTGTGTATCTATGTAATTGTAAAAGACTGGTGTTGACTAACAGTTACGCCGTAAATCTGTCATAATTTTATTGATTTTCAAAATTCAGAGGCGACCGCAGGAATATACTAAAAAGACTCCATAGCTGGATGGTAAAAGTGGACTAAAATCCGTGAGATGCTTGCCTCAATGAGCTATATAGTCATGTTAGACATGTCTCAAAATATTACTGATGTTCTTATAAAGAGTCGCTACTTATTTTTTATACTAAAAAAGTTGCTCGTTTGTCCGTTAAACAAGTTTTAAAATATAAATTGCTGTATAAATAATAGTAGGTACCTAAAGACCTTGATCTATTAATCCATAAGCACCGCATGTAAGGATGTTCCGGAAGAATCGGCGAACACAATACCCGGCGATTTTCGCTCCGTCTAAGACATAACTCAGCGGAAACAATACGCGGGCGTGCTACTCTATTTCCTCTGTACAGTTATATCGCACTGAACAATGATGATGTACGCAGAGGAAAAGATCACTATATTTGCATCAGCTTAATTCAGACAGTTACTGCTGTTTTATTTGATACGAATGTTATGGTATCATGTTTATAATTCGACGTAAGTCAATTTTAAAACTATGATACTTAACTTAAACTTATTTATCAAGAACATAAAGTGTCTTATTTTATTTAATGGCATTGTAATGTGTTCATTAGAAAATTGTTATTAGGAAATAGACTTCAAAGACGTTCTTTGAATTAAGAGTTTGCGATGTAGAAAGGCATGTGATTACAACCGTTGTATTTCTTACTAATAATCCTTATGACATTTTACGAATTAGTTATCTGCGTGAGTCACTCATATTTTAAACAATTCGAAGACCAAGCAGTAATGGCCAAGACAACAGTCTAATTCTCAGAATTATTCCTTCCGATAATCGTATTAATTTAGTTGGTGTTGTTTGGGAGGTTGTTTTTAGATTGTAAATGAAGAATGGACGGCTGGGGAATGAGGCACGCGTGACGCTACGAACCACAAACATACATCCAAATACTGCTCCTTTGTTATGAGATAACACCGTAACGCTTATGAACCTAACGCTCAGAACAACTCTATTTCTCTGTTATATTACGAATTCCCGACAAATTTTAATGACATAAGTTTGAACTAGTCGGCAATGCTGATGGAGCTTTGATGAAGACTTGCATGAAATTCTTAAGCCTTGAAGGTACTATGTACATACTCATTCATGCAGTTAATACTTAAGCCATATGTATAGGAGGAAAAATCAATAGCTTTGTTGTTCGATGTAAATGGATGATGGAGATATAAAGTAGAATTGCAGCCACGCATGTCAGAAAAGTGTCATTTAGTAATGATACTTTTCTGACATACGATATACCGATGCGAATAATACCGATGGTTAGCGATATTAATTACCGTTTTTTTACATTTAAAACAAATTTGAATATTTTAATATAATATACACAACCGGAAGCTGTCGCGTAATATGACCAAAAACACACCAACGAGAACCAAACTTCCTCCAGTTTTTGAAAGTAAGAGAATAAGAATAAGAGAAAGGCACGACATTACACCTTAAGACAGTAGATGCCGAAATGTATTCAAGGAATTCAAACTCAGCTCTGTTATAAAGTTTTAATTAATCCGGTTTCTCGTTCCACAGAATCGTCCGCAAGTATAGGTATTGAGAAATAAATGTTTGTTTATTAGCTGTTACCCTACAGTGTACTTGAATATTATTTTCTTATGTTATTTAACTTTTAAATGATATCCATTACCATATTATATACATATATCCTTTACTATACTCAAATTTTCTTTATTCCTGTTGGTTTTTGAGGAAATGAGTCTGAAGATCAATTTTTCATTATAAATATTTTAAAAAGAAGATAAAAATTGGTTTATTTTTTGCATTAAAAATTGTTGGGCTGTAATCTTATAAGTAAATTAATTAACATTGCGTTTTGAAGAAAATCGCTCTGATTGTGATGAATAAAAAAGCATATCTTTTATCATCTTTTAACCTAATGGCAGTGTAGTTGTTTATAGGCACTGCTACTACGCACCAGTTGAACCGACTACGGATCACAACCGAAAAAAATATGCAAGCTGTTTTAATAAAATAATTCAAAGCCACCAAAATTTTATTATAATGTATGATATTTAATTGAACTCAAAAGCCTCGAGCAAGCTTTATTTTTAATTATTCATGAAGGTTGTGATTGCATATGTAAATACATAATTTATAAAGTCCAATTTATTTCATAGGTTTGACTCGCATTTAGCCAAATTTTAACATAAACAAATATGAATATATTTACATCTGTATCAGATTCACATATTACTAGAATTGCAACTAAAATATATTTTTTGTGGATTCATGATTATAGGAAGCTCATCTTGGGATTGCTCCACGAATATGATATGTCATATAAATTCAGTACCAAAAAATTTTGATTGAAAGTCAACATTACTTAAAAATTCAAATTAATTAACAGTCGGTCATACGTTAAAATAATAAGAAAGCTGTATTGCTTCTAGAACATGACAGAGAAAGTGTCGACGTAATGATCGCTTCTCAGATATATGAAGCCTCCATTAAACATTCACCACTTAACGGTGCTGATTACATATATGGCAAAAATATTATTTCTGATAACGTTATCGCAGCTACAATATCGTTGCTATCGGTTACTCTAGATATAATCTTTGTACTTTGAAAATAATACAACGATAAATCTAGCTTGTTCTACCGATTCCATAACTAATTCCCGGTTCATCATTCCGGCTTTGTCGTTAAAGACTCGTAAAAAGTTAATGGATTAATTTCTTTAAAATAAAATTCATAATATCTCAGTTTAAGTTATCTTTCTTATCGTGTTATTTTTGATTGAGTAGCGGTGACAAGTTTCACTACCTATTTTCTAGATCCATGATTCGTTCAACTGATAATTTTAAAGATTATTGTATTGTCAAACTTTACCTTCCTTCTTCTCCTTAATTTTTGATTGACTAAAACATGTTCAGCTGTAATGTGTCGATTTGTGAATGCATTGTTTCTAACTTTCTCAAATAGATAAAACTTTTTAGAATTTGTAAGTTTCGGTAAGGTCGTAATCGACTTTTTAGCATTTGTTGTTCTTTGATTCACACGTGTGTCAAAAGCTAATCAAACTACACTGTATTTTTTAAATATGCTTCTGCCTTAGAAGCAAACATATAGACATATTCTCCGAGGACTAATGAATCGAACATCTGATATGGCGTGGCATATTGTTCATGTTTCATTATTGTTGTTTATGTATGGTAGAAACAAATGATTGAACATTTGGCTATCTATTTGATGAGTTACATGACTGGTGTCGTACTACTTTACATGAAATTGTAAAATTCTGCGTGTTATTTGGGCCGTATATTAAGGTATGGTTGTGCTCGTGTCGCGCCGCAGGAAGTGATCTCTCATTACGGTTTTTTTATGGTATGTTCGTTGCTCCCGCGGGCGTCCGCTAAAAATAAACAATTTTTTGCACCCGAGTGTAATTTGAAATATAAAACCGAGTCACCTCACCAATACTCTTTATATCCTACGACATATCGTTATCGATTCGTATCGGTTTCATGATTTGCATCAGTCTATGAAAAATCCTTTTAAACACAGAAAGGTTGCAGGCTGTAGAGCAGACTGTTCTTTTAGTTTTTCAAGGCCGCGGCGGTCACTGACAGGTACCGCCCGCCGTTAATACGGCATTCGGCGAACCATTTCCGCTCCGTTTAATAACGCTTCGATCAACATACGTTCGAATTGCTGCACTCTTTCCATTTTATTATGTTAACAAAGAACGATCTTAGTTGTAATCTGTGACTGGGTTTTATCGATTTTAAAGTACAAATTGTTTAATTTTACCTCAACTCCAAGTCATCCCTGGATCATTTTTTAAAACAGTGATAAAACCAAAAGTATTCGAGATATCATTTTTTTTTTTTTAAATAAAGAGGGTTTGGTCATACCGAACCTGACTGGCAAATTAACTAAGCCTAAGGCCATCACCTCATAAAGCGTGATCCAAATAGGTTTCGAAAGCTACAGACAAAATAACTTTTCACGAATCGTTGTGTAAATTAAAAAATAAAGTGCATAAATTTTATTTTTGCACGTTCTCGAAGTAGAATAAACTATTTTTGTTTTAATTTACTATGACCCGGTATAAATGAAGCTTTGAATTATTCTAATATCCGAGTAGCGACCTAGCTTTAATTTACTTTATTTATATAGCGATAAATTATAAAAAATTCATCTCATTTCCGTATAATTTTTTTTCAAGATAATCCATATAAATTATTATGTTGGTATAATTTATATAGAACAGAAAGTTTAAAATTAACTTTACTTAAACAACGCAAATAGAAGCAACTAAAGCATAAAGCCTTTTCTTGACTTTTATGTCGGTCAATATGACTCATAAATATCGCTTTGTGGTATTTATTCCTTAAATTTTATTACCATAAAAGTGCATTTCTTTTATTCGCATGTATTTTATAGTGACATCTTTGCGTTGTTCAAGTGGTTCATGGTCGCGAACTAGGAAGTTGGTAGTATAAGTCACCCACCGAGAGCAAAATTATTTCGCAGCTGACAAAAATATATATCTACTATTTAAATGAAAGAG
>JANCMC010018325.1:0-56442 GCA_024363005.1 Charaxes varanes
TTTACTGTATGTACTTGACCGTAAACGTGGAAGTTATAACAAAAAAAAATTCCGTCTGTCTTTTGCGATAGGTAGGTGGTATATATATATAGAAGTAGGTGCTGTAAATAAAGTGTAGCAAATTTCATACTACTTATTCTGAGAACGACAGTCTTCCACACAATCATTCAGACCTCATTGTCTCCTTTTAGAGATTGGATCAAATTCTTTCATTCATTCATCCATTATATTAGAAGGCGTTAAATATTAAAATTTTAATTTTTTAGCGATATAGGTTTAGGCTGTACGTTGATGAATCAGTTAAGTAATTGTATAAATTACGAAACGTTTTATACAAAATTTTGAGTTCATTATATTCCAATTTACTATGTATAATTTAAATTGTATATCAATTAGGACAAGTAATTATATATGTATAGATAACAGAAAAGTAACGATTTTTTATAGTCAAAGTTTTTACTTTATTTTATTCCTATTCACTATGTGTAATTTTAATTATACTTTCATTTACATTCGTGTATCGTGTTATTTTTCCACAATACGTTATCTGACATGAACGACACAATTAACTTCAAGTTGTTTGAACTGTGGAACCTGAGTGAATGGTCAATAACTTTTGTTATTTACGGTAGAAATTCGCCAGATCTTCACTGTGTAGAATAAGTCCTATAACAAGTTATACAGAGTGTTTAGAATAGATCCTATAAATAGTCATACAGAGTGTTTAGAATAAATCTTATAAAGAGTCATACAGGATGTTTAGAATAGGCCCTATAAAAGTGTCATACTGAGTGTTTTAGATTCTCAGTCAGATCAGTATTTCTGCAGCCAGTTCAGTAATACGAGCATGGCTATTTTGTAACTTCTTTTTTTGGGGCAGGCATGCTAATTTTCGAAAGTTGCAAGTCTATTATTTGTTATCTCTCCCCTTGCTACCGTGTTTTGAGCATAGATGCATTCTGCGAATGCAAATATTTGTGCTGATAGAACAATATATAAAAAAAATATCAATTTCTACAAGCACTGAAATAAAGAAACATTATTTTATGATAGTGATGTTATTACTAGTGATAATTGTGTAAAAAGGAGTATAACTTCTAACGAGTGGACAAGGATCTTTGCCGTAATTTGTACTGTATATTACACAAACTTACATTAAGGCCCTGCCACACTGCAAGAATGCTAAAAAATATATGAAATTTATTCGTCTAGGCCAATGTTTTTGATGGAATTAGTTGTCTTGATGTTTTTTGAAATCTATGATGAATAAAAAAAAAAATGAAATTTAAATCGATTTATGTGGCTAATTTCTGGGTCGCTATTAGTTAATAAATATATATATTATGTAATTTCCTTTTGAAACAATTTGTAATCATTTATGTAATATTCACGGATTTATGAAAAACTTTCTAAATTTTTGCTTGGTTTTCATTATAAAAAAGTTTTTAAAACTATGAATTATCAATTTTATAACACGTTTTTCGATTACTATAAATTTTCAATCATGAGCGCGTTAATAAATACAGTAGCACTCCGAGTGTGCCGACAGAAGTGAAAACTTGAACATGATAGACGTGTCAGTAATTGTAATTATCGCGAGTTCAATGATTTTTCCCTCTCAAAAAATGCCCATCTCCCAAAAAGAGTTAAAAAAAAACGATAAGTTGACGAGGTATAGTCGACAAGAAACCGCTTTAGCATTTTGGATGACAGCTTCTAGTTAAAGAAAAAATTCCTAAGGGTTATTGTTAGAAATTAACGTATTCACAAGCAAAAATAAATCTTTTAACTAATTGACGTGCAAACGACATTCGACCTTAGCGTGGCAAAACAATTTTTTGGTCTTCGATACATATTATGCAAAAAAAAAATGTACACAATTCATAAACTGAAATAGACGTTTCAGAACGACTTCTGCAAGTTTTACCCTCGCTCTATTCATCCATGTGGGTGTATTTATCTACTCTGTCAGCATTATTATTCAGTAAACAAGCCTGTTTGAAGTTAAGGCGTGGCGCTATTTGAATAGCCGTAGCTAAAAGTTCACGGATAGTATTTGAACTTGTCCATTTTTCTCTGACATGTAAATGGCAACAGCATTATGTTAAACGTAATAAATTGTTTGTAACGTAAATGTAAAATATGTATATCTGCGACTCAGTGATCATTATTTCTTAGAATTCTTCATTTATTGATGTTTGTGTATTATTAATTGTTAGTATTTACCAAGAAAACTATTGATTTAATGTAAAAAAGTATTTGAAGTTAAACTTCTTTTTTGCTCACTAGAACGAAGTGACACTTCTTTAAACATGACAGCGACAACATTTTGTACTAAATTCTAATGATATATTTGGAAGCGAAGAAGACGATGTGATAGGCACAAGTATCAATCACCTAGTTTCTTCCATTTACCCCTAATAAACTTCCCAAAAAAATTAAAATTTTTGTATAAACTTACACAAGATAATGATTCTATGTGACGATACCCTAAAGTTTCAGAAGTTGACAACAGTTTTATCGCATCATAAAGTTACGAGACTCTTTGAGGAAAGTAAAAAAGTGAATCGCGTAAATTGGGAGGTTTTACTGGCGCAAAGTGAAATTATTTTTACTCTTTACAGCTGTGTTGAAATGTTCTGCTCTGGTCTTGCGTAATATGAAACTTATTCTGACAGTTTATGTCGAGTAATTTGCAACTCGCAATTAAAAGTATTGCGTTTAAGTGTGCTGAATTTTAATAAGAAGTAATTGTATATTTATCCAAATTTGTTCGATCTACATTTAATAAGTGGTAATAAGTTAGTGTTATTTTGTGTGCGTTTTTATTGGTAAACGGTAAAAATCTTAATACACATTCTTGACGGGGTCTAACATATCTTTTTTATGTTACGAGAGGCTAACCCGCAGGCGGTAAGTGACTAACGCCAGCACCTCATGGACAACTGCAACACCAGAGGGCTTGCAAATACGTTTCCGGCGTTCAAATAGGGATATACAACACCCGGAAGAAAAACTGCAGGTGTGGCGCTACCTCTAATTTGAGTCGAGGAGTACACCACAGTTATACCTCCCATATAGAAAAATGCTGTCTTTTAGCTTACGACCAGCAATGCCTATGATGTACACATGTGAAATATTTTTTCACAGTTGACTTTGTAGGTGACTTGGCACTAAAAATGTTTATGACACAAGTTGTTAACAGTATATATAGTTATAATATAAAATAATAAGCAAGAAGATGTCCTTATGTTTGTAAATTGCAATTCTATCCATACAATCAAGGTCTGTAAGTAAAGATAGTCCTAGGCGTTCTAAACCTTTCCACAAAAGGTCTAATATGTAATAAGTTAAGGCCTCATCACACTTGATACTTTTATAACAGCTAACGAACGAACAGAGATCGTATCTGCACATTAAAGATCTGTTTCATCAGTTTAATAACTTTCATTTCTCTTTCGTTGCATAACAATTGTTGATATAGTGATGGCCTGACATTTAAAAGTCTATCAAGATTTCCTCGATCGATACATCTCATAGACGTCAGTACTGAAATAGAACAGGCGTCACAACAGTTAGATTGTCTGAAACTTTACTGATATTAAATACCTGTTTTACAAGTACTAGTATTAGTAAACAAGTTAGAAATATCAGTCTAGGTTTTTCAATCATAGTTTACAAAGAGGCCTTAAATATAAGTGTCTATTTAAGGCCTCTTTGTAAATCTCGAATATACGCTTTTGATCATTTTTGTCTGCCTATGTTGTACGTACCTCTGAAAACGTTGAAATTATACCGATGGGATTTGAATAATTAGAAATATAATTAAAATGTTGTTGAAAATAGCTGAAAAAAATTAGATAAAAATTAGCAAGGAGATAACAAATTTTAAGAAGTCATAAGAATTATAGAAACTGCTACGCTATTGTCGAGGCTTCCATTAAGTATAAAAAGTACCTTGTATACAGGTAAAGAATTAAGCTTTGAAGAGCTCTGAAGGAGCCTCAACGGATTCTCGACTTCTGGTAGGTATTGGTCTGGATGGAGTAAACACCAACCATGCTCCACCTCACGCATAATGGTCGTCCTATTGCGACTGACTGCAGGAAAGCAGCTCGCGTCGAAGATAATGAAGAAGAAAATAGATATAGGTTTTTCCCTAGGCATAGCCCGGGAATCTAATTCATCATATTCGAATTGAAGCGAGCAAATGAATCGGAAAATAAGGGCGTCAAGGCACAACCATAGTAAAATAAAAAAGCCCTATTTGTATATACTATAGGATACTATAATGAATCCAGCAATGTTGGGGGTAAAGGCACTGTACCGATACTGTAACAGGCAATTCTGCACATTGTTATCGGGGAACAGGTCCAGGTGAAAGCATGGCACGAGACAACCGTTAATTTTGCGACATTGCTCTGTGTCCACTAGATTTAGAACATGCTCTAAAATCTTTGGAATGAAAATTATAATGTTGGCAATAGTAAAGATACTAAAGAAGTAACTACGGTACAGAATCCCCTAGTGTAGACACCACGGTGATGTTTACACTAGGGGATTCTTCCTAAATGTAAACGAATACTAAATGTAAACGAATGCTAAATGTAAACGAATGCTAAATGTAAACGAATACTAAATGTAAACGAATGCTAAATGTAAATGAATTGGTGGTGCTGTCACCACCAGTCATTTACGTTTAGCATTTTGTGAAACCATGTTGTCATTGATTGTTTTGGAATATTTGGTTTTGGAAATTACCATTTTTTTATTTGTATTCTATTTTATTCAATAATTATAATTAAAATTTACAAACCTCGAACAAAACAAGACGGCGTGGTTTATTCACAGCCAGAGGGCTGTGGTTCTTTCAAATGGTGGGCGATAAAGACTATTTATGAGGCTTTTTAAGATGCTGTAACTTGTAAAAAAAGGACGAGTACTAAATAAATAGTGTAATAAATTAAACTAGGTAAATAGATTAGTTATTTTACAATAAAATTCATTAATACAAGTAACTTTGGCAAAAAAAAAAGGCTTTAAGAAAGAGAACGATACTATATCACCACAGGGTAATATTTAAAAAAAAAAACGTAACAAGGAAATATATATATCGTAAAAAATATTGTTAGTTTGTTCAAGTAACGCTCTCTAACTCTATTTTAAATGGGCCTTGTATACATTATTACCACCTCCTTAACGCCGACCTCCACATTGATTTTGACTTTGTTGCTGTGCTCACCCGTGCTTCCGAAACACGGAGGAGGTCGGATATCAAATACAAACCATTGCTAGAATGATCATCTATCACCCGGTCGCAGTAAGAGCAACTTAACTTAGCGATGGACCCAAATGCCAACCACTGATTAGGCCACGGTCTCATCATAAATATATGTACATACATATGTAAAAGCGAAAGGTTACCTATCACGAAATTTTGAAAACCGCGGAACGTATAATGTTATAATTTGGCAAGGATGTAGTTGTAGAATATTCGACAGGGCCGGATTAAGGCGGTCTAAGGGTTCTTGCAATTTTACGAGGACGAAGTCGTAGCATCGAGTAGTTTCAAAAGCGGTACAAAAAATAATTATTGTCTTATCTCCGTCCGTATCTGATATGCTTTAAACGTATTTATTAAATATATTCAAAAGTTGTTGTCCGATTTCGTTGAGAATAATTTTTCTAATGAGTTTTTAGCATGTTCTATCAACATGGAAAATTTCAAGTCTCTAAGTCTAATAGTTTGGAACATTTGTTACAGTTTTTTTTTAATGTGTAAATAGGTCAGCGCTTGACAGCGATCATGTCTAGTGCAAAGGATGATGCCGTCTAGGACGTAGCGCGCATTCCTAGAATAAACCTATTCATTCTAATTCTGAACGCACCAAGATTTTACCTGTCAGGAAATACTCCCGCAGGAAGGACATTCCTTACCTTGGCCGTATGCACAATAAACGAAGAGCCGAAGCGCTTAAAGCGAGTTGGAACATCAACTCCATAAGGGCCAATTTGTAATATGTTTAGTGGTACCATATATCAATTTATTAGTAAAGAATAATTAAATACTTCATGTTAAATCGGGAAAAATCACGAAAAGATTTCCTAAAATATAAACCAGACCATAGAACAAATTGCAAAAGGGACAAAGGGTAAACATAGTTAAGTTTTTCAAAGTTCCCTCTAGAAACTTGTAAAACTTTCCATTCGATGTTTGCTAGTTCTTCAAACTCTAAGCCTTGTTTATCACAACTTAAATTAGAAGATAGCTTTGGTAAACAACCCCAACCCTCGTATTAAGCCGAATAACGTGGAAAAGATTTTTAGAAAACCAATTGCTACTCTAATTGTGTCAACAGATGGGATGCCGTTTTGCAAAGATGTACCGCTTAAACCTGAAGTGCAAATTTTTGACATTAACAAAAAACTAAATGTTCAAAATATAACATGTAGATTTGTATTTTATTGATTTTATGGAGAATTATGTACCGATGGCATGCGAAGATAATACCTAAATCAAATATTTCTTTTTTTCTGATTCGAAACCGACATCCCGGGGATTTATGGTCGAAATTGGTTTTTAAAAATCGGCATTCCATGTAATAATTTTTATGAGCATACACTTTTAACATCAAATCATATAATTTTATATACATAACAACTTATTTTTACTTGAAACTTACATAAAATATATGAACATCAGATTTATTTTGCGGCATGCATATGTTGACTGTATCAACGGTTTATTGGCTCTTTTAAATGAAAAATTAAAGTTGATATACTTTAATTTTATGCGATTATTAAACAGGTAGCAATATTGTATTTAAACGCTAGTAAAAGTAAGTTTTTTACGGTCGTAAAGGAAATCGCTTATCCAAATCGCTGTAATTTCGCAAAGTCACGACCGAATTAAGTGAGAAAATATTTTTCGAGAAAAATGAACCACGCCGTTATAAAGCCGGCTTTTTCAGTGTAGCCACATAATGCGGTTATACGGTTAGTGAAAAGTATCAAAGAATATTGTTGAGGAAGTAACAGGAGAGGATTAAATTTATTGTGTTACCTTTTTCACGTTGGCAAAGACACATTGTTTGTTAGTCGTTAGAATTTGTAACGGATTACTCATTAACATAATAATTTATACATAGAATCTAGAATTAAATGCTAAAGTCAATGTACAAGGAGACTATAATAAATTGTTATATATAAAAATATTGGCGACTTGATTCCGGGCTAAAGTATATACAAACTTTTCTGCTACTTCATACATAGACATTCAACTTTTATTTATCTTTAAGACATGCGAAATTCCATATTCTGTTGAGTAGAATTTGATATAATGAAATATCCAATTTATTTTTATACTAAACATTTTTCCACAAAAGCTTACAATAGACTTCGAAATGAAAAATGTTAAACTATGACTCTTGCAATTATTGTCGTGTTTTTAAAATTCGAACAGGACACATTATCTACAAAAAACTTGATCCAGAAACTATCAGCCCTCTCAGACCTCCTTAATCTAGCCCTATCGCAAAATCCGCTCTCAGCGAATGTCTGCTATTTATATACTACCTCTTTGTTAAATGTTATTTTTATACGTCCCGCAGTTTTTGAGATTTCGTGTTAGGTGACTTGCGCATTTATATATATCTTTCATACAAATAAAAAATATATATTAGAACATATAAAATTTGATTGATTCCTAAGATTAAATCGGTTACAGCAAATTACTAATTATGTAGATACACTTAACTGATAGGTTAACATAGTGTCAAATTATTTATTCTTCCTACGCAATAATGTTATCATTAATGAGTATATAACCGATCAGAAAGGACGCCTTTTCTGCTTAGAACCAAAACAGTTCAAAAATGTATGAAATTACATTACTGCACTGTTTTGTGTTTTCATATAAATTTACCACAGAGGTTTAATGTCTCCCATTAAGTTTCATATTAAATATATGGATTGGATCAAAAAATCCTACGGTACTCTACTATTACGGCTTGTTTCAAATTTGAATCCGTTCTTTCCTTAAATTAACTGGTCGTTAAAGGTCATTTCAACGTAAAGGAAGCTCGCGAGCGACACCGAGACAAAACTCTTTTTGTTTAAAGAAAACATTGGTTCGGAAACACTAGTGTTAACAAGTAATTCTACAGATGTGTTTTATAGCGATATACCACGAGTAAAACTACCCAAATAAAAGATTTTTGTGACACTTTATTGAGATTTTTGTGAGTATGAATCACGGTCTGCCTACTTGTATAATTTTATCAATAAGATTTTAACCATTTATCCTATGAGATGTATCTCAAAACCTTGTAAGGTTTGTAAGAAATGTTTGACTGAATGGTTAAAAACCAATAACTATGATCAGACAGGACTAGTTTTGGAATACATAAAGTAAGTTCTTTTATTTTTCTCACAGGAACACACACACAGACGCACGCACACACACACACACACACACACACACACACACACACAAATCATAGCACGCATACACAACAAACAAACACAAGGGATTGGGTAAGTAATGGGCGATCACAACTATAAGTACAGGCGATTATTTTTATTATGCACAATAAAGCTCTTTACAATGTCGATTAAAAATATCTAGTAAATGTAGTTTTAATCTACTGCTAAAACTAAGGCGGTAAAACCAACCAACCTATTATTATTAAATATATTACAATATGTGACGCGAAAATTTTCGGAAGCATTTTAAGAAAATTGCGCAGACAAAAGGTACGCAATTTGGCATTATAGTTTTTTACAGGTGGTGTGCGAATGCTAATAATTTTGTAAAATATGCATTTTTACTAGTTACATTATATTATTTAAATCTGCTCGCACACCAATGTCAAATGATTTATACACATATGTATAAATTTTCTTAATGGATGCTATGAAAGTATAGTCACGACAACCATAATAATTAGGTGTGTATATTGATTGCCAAATTAAATATTGTCGTACAAATAATTAAAATTCTCTTTAAAGCGTTAATATACCTGTGATACCTACGCAATTTAAAACAAATTAATTTCGATCTCTTGTTAAAAGTACGTATACAAAATTACTGACAGAAAAAGTTATGGCGTGACAATATGATGAAAAATAGTACATTGTTGCCGAGGTGCAGAAAACGACCGATTGGCGGACGAGTAGTGTTTAAAGATACGAGTTGGGCAATGTTTGTTTCTGCCTAGACTTACATAGAACTTTTCTCAAAAAAATGCAAGGAAATATATCAAAATTCTATATGGAAATTATTTATAATTTAATTAATATTGAAAGTTATATTATGTTTGTTCGGTTTTACATAAGGCAATAGTAACACAGCCATACAGCCCAAAAGATAAAATAAATAATGATAGTAAAACGAACGTGCTCATTTTTACTATTATTTTTTTATTATACCTCTAGGTTATAGATATAGTGCCGCCATTTTCCGTAGTTTTTTTTGTAGATAAGCTGTGTCTACTGTTCGAATTTTAAAAGCACGACAATAATGAAATTTCCTACAACTTTGCAGGCACATTTTTTTTTAATTTGAGTATCCCTAAACGGCAAACATCGCGTATTGTTTTTTCGAATATAATGTCACTATTTCCGCGTATGTTTGAAAACAAAAAAAGAAACTATTAAATATTTAATTCGTGCGTGTAGGAATTACAACCATATATCTGCCAAATTTAGCATTGATATATTCAATGACAGCGTATCAACACTTAAACGCAAATTAAGTGATGTGTTTTTAAGCGGCTAAGTATAGGGTTTAAACATAACATTTTGTACATTATAAACGTAATTGTTATATATATGTGTTCTATACTTACAAGGTGCATATTGTATTTAATTGTGAAGATATTTTAATGGGTTACTATGTTACCAATATGTAAGCTATGTTTTATGTACCGATTGTCTTCCTAATAAAATAAATTAAAAAAAAAAAAAAAAAGTGAGTCACCAGTTAGGCTATATGTCTGATTTGACTAGGCTATCAGTTGAGCTATATATGCGATTGAACTGAATTGGACTGGACTGAACATACCGATCGGATTGCATTTATGTGAGTTTTGTTATATTTGTAGGGTACTGACGAGTACAGAATTGGTTATGATCGGAGCTTTGATAGCACTACTGATAGGGATGATAATTGTTTCCTTTATTTGATTTTATTTTTGCACTGGTATTACAATCTGTTTTTTGCATGTCGGCGCGGCGTTTGCATCAAAGGAGCCGCGAAGTGCGTAAGCTTCGCGCCATTCACGATACATTGCGTGCTCAAGCATGGGATGAAGATGGCAATACCTGTAACCGCTCATTTCCGAGATGATTGATTATCGTAATCTCATTTAGGACATGAAATATAGCCTTATCACAAAGTTTGCGTTACGATGTCAGATACACCCTGTATAACGAAAAAACAGATAACTAATTTGTCTTGTCTAATTCTGTTATTTTCAGAGAAGTTTTAAAATTATTCGATCTATGTCACAGGAAAATTTTATTTTTTAATAAACGATCAACAAATTAAGTAAAATTAGGAATATATCACTATCACTACATGTTTCTGATGACTAACATAGTAATAAATTTTCCAAAAGCCCAAATAATCATAACCGGTGCTTATAAGTGTTAAACTCCATAAGTCAACAATTTAAATAGTGACTTCTTTCAATTGCAACAGTGTAATAATAAAATTTAATATATGTGTCACAACAAAAACTATTTACCTGAGTGCTTTGGTCTGCAGTAGGACCGCGCGTGAAAGCGGACGATTAAGGGGCATGAGATGAAGGGCTCGGGGCGCAGGCACCCCTAAACAGGTTATGGATACTTGCCCAAAGCCGGAAATAGAACACTGGTAGTAAAGGTGGGCGTTAATACTGCGCCCATATATAAAGGGTTCACCAAACCGAAACCTAGACCACAATCTCTAGGTTTTATCTTGGTTTCTCCCACTGCAACAAATTAGAAGAAAATTAAACTATGATATATTAAATATTAAAACTTTATTGCAGTACAGTGTAGTGTATGGTGGCCATTATAAAGTGAGAAATACTGTAAGTGGTACGAAAACACAATCCCCTGATATGAACCCACCGCGCCCACTTGTCTCGGCATTCACTCTGTACATTCGCGGTCAAAATTCATATTTACTATAATTTATTTATTGTAAAACTTTAACCTATCTTTATCCTATTAACAATAGATACGAACTTCAAAATAAATTACTTTTAAGTAAGAGGAAAACCACCTTCAACAACAGACAGACACCTGACGTTTTGAAGTCGACACCGAACCAAAAAACTTCTCCGCCACACCCCACCCCTTATAATATGCAAGTATATATATTTTTATTGTCTCGACACCGCATACGCATATTTTTATTTCAATTGTGTAGATATTTTTATATATATTTTGTGTAGATAAATTATGTTGTAAACAATTATGGTAACAAACATCTAAACTGTCAATGCTGCTGGCGGCGGCTGGGTATAAAATATTTATGAATTAAAGCACATTTATTATTCATTTGTAATGGGCAAAGCCTAACCTACTCGTAAATTATTTATATGATAAAAAGCGATATAATAAGGTCTTGTTCTAGATAAAATAACAACAACACAACGCTTGTTTCACTAATTACTCTTGTAGCCTTGACGATGGTTATTCTAACGAATATGTAAATAACAACGAGAGATATGTACATCTGTAACTTTATATATTACCATTTCAGCAATCTTACAAAGTTATGAGTCAATATTGTGAACTATATTTAGACTACAAATATAACCTATAAACCCTTAAACGTGCTCAACAATCTCTCAACAGTTTCTATTTTCAGGAGTGATAATGTCAAACAAGTTATCAAATATATAAATTGTTATTATTCCAACACAGCGTTTAATTTTTTTATGGCATTCGCCTGACTCAACAACGGATTTCGAAACTGATTCCACAGAGATATCATGCAAGGTAAAAAAAAATTCAGATGTTGTACTTTTGAATGTAGAACTGACAGAGGTGATATTGCTACTTATTATAAAAAATATATTAAAATATCTCTAGTTGGCAACACCAGGTAACATTAGATTGGTCGGCGCGTTTTAGCTTCCGATTAAGGAAGTTCCCGCCAACTCGAGGTGTTCAAAGAGGAGATGGATTTGTCGGATGGTCAATGAAATATGAGGAATTTAATTTAAATAAATACTCTAATATTTTATATGTTCTATGTTGAGTGATAAAAGCATTTTAGTGTACAAATGGTTCTTTATGTTAATAAAATTATGGAAGCGAGCTAGCATAAGTTTACACGCTTAAAAGTTCTGTCGTTGATGTTACCAAAAACAATTGTTATAGTTATGGGCCTAGCAAAAGATAACAACAATTGTGCAACGTTCGCGTAAACCATAGACATTTATTACAACAGGCATGCTCTATAGAGTATTGGTTAAGTTTATTGTCGATAGCATCAATTTCTTTATTAACCAATTTTTAAGATATGAGTTGAACAAATCAACTGAATTACGTAACTCCTTTTTTTATGTTACAAGGGGCAAACGAGCAGGCGGTTCACATAAGTGACTACCGTCGCCCATGGACATTTGCACTACCAGAAGGCTAGCAGATGCGTTGCCGGCCTTTAATAACGAGATAAGGCTACCGGGAAATCTCACAAACCGAACGAAAGGCGACAACAACACCATACTTGACGTGACAATATTGCCGCTACTTGACGCCGATCTCATGTGAGAAAGAGGTACTGGTTCTCAACCTATTGCCTATAACCTTCCTCGATTAATGGGCTATCTAACACTGAAATAATCTTTCAAGTCGGAATAGTAGTTCCTGAGATTAACGCATTCAAGCAAACAAACAAATAAACAAACTCTTCAGCTTTATGTATTAGTGTAGAAAATGAATCCCCATTACCGTTGGTCCGGATATCATACGTGAACGGCTAGAACGATTTCGCTAATTCTTTTTTGTTGTGTTTGTGATTGTCAGGAAAAGGTACTCTTAGGAAAGGAAACGTTAAAAAAAGTTGCGCATAAAATTAAAAACATTGAGAGTACCTTACCACTATTTTAATTAAATAAAATCTAATGTAACTTTAATGGTGATGTATAGATTGCACAGCCCTCTATGAAGGAGGTGGAATAATGTGCACACCAGCATATGACCTTAGTTTCATAAGTATTTTTCTATAATTTTTACTAACAATAGGTTAAGGCACTACCTGTACCTACTAACACAATATGGATGATAGTCCGAAATAAAGAATTTATTATTTATTATTATTATATAATGCTTTGAACGGGAACAGGAATAGTAAATAGTAAGTAACCCAACGTTCGGACAGAACGTCTGTCGGGTAGTTATAGTTATTTATTTAATTGAATTATAAATAAATTTGACGTTAACTCCCAAATATATATCGGAATTTGAAACTGTAGAGATCACGTTCACTTGGTTTTTTTATTATTACGTTATTACGTGAGAGAAAATATGTTCTGCACAAAAGACATTCGGAACATAAAAACTATCTCGAACGCGTTACACAAACGCCGTTTCTACGTCTTATAAACTATATCATTGTGATTATTTTGAGTAAATGTGTTTTGTTAATTCTATGAAATCACAAATGGCGCCTATGCAATGTTCTGAAGGCGAAAACGTCTGTTGCGTATTAACGCGTGTTGCTCCACAATATATTACTAAATAATAAGGTTGTTTTCAACTAGACTTTTTATCACTGCATATCTAGCGAAAAATTACTTTAGCTCCAATTGGGTGCATGAGATTTGGTAATGATAAGAAATTCATAGACCAAGTATTAAAAAAAAACATTTAGGAACAGGGCTTCGTTTGTAGGGGCGCGCGCGTGTCACATTGCCCCCAAGAAAATTTCGAAAATATTAACAAATTGAAATTGAAAATCAAATGGGCGCGTAGAGCCCTGTCTACTTGGTAGATGTTATAGTACTTTATTTACACAATTATCTACTAATACCATTACTATCATAAAATAACGTTTTAAATTTATTTCATTGATTATTGAAATTGATGTCGCACAATGCATCTATGCTCAAAACACAGCGGCAACGAGTGGCAACGGGGTATAGAATTTTTGAGCTTATAACTTTCGAGAATTAGCGTAACCTCAAAAAAGAAGGGAGAAAAAGGCCTGTTTAAAAATATTCAAAAGTGCACGAATTGTATCCAATTTTAATAGGTTATTTTTGGTGACAAACCGAGGTGCCGTTATTGAATAAATTTTTAAAGGTATAAGAATTAAAGTAACTTTTTAATACAGATTAATACCATTTAATATAAGTTATATTCTTGTTTACCTCACAGAATAAAAGTTTGAGCTAGTAATTATTGAACTATCAGAATCCAATATCAATACAACGGCGGTCGGCAAAGCGTGTTCAGCGGGCAGCAAATGGCCCGCGACCCCCCTATTTGTGGCCCGCGGCTGTTTTGTAAATGGTAATTTAATTCTTATTTATAACAATTAAATTACACGAGAGCAAAGTTTAGTTGCGATCTACTATAATTTAGAATTTTTAATATCGCTTATAATGTCTTCTATATAAATATTTAGTATAGTCTATAGATATTCGGATATCAAATACTATATAAACTAGTTGATATCCGACCTCCTCCGTGTTTCGGAAGTCACGTAAAACAGTGGGACCCGATTAATGTCACTTTATGATATAAGTCGTCAGGTTGTAGAGATTATGGGGGGTTCCGAGGATGAAGTCACATGGCAATCGGTCATCTTAACTCGCCCCACAGCCCCATCTTCTGCAATCTAAGCGGACAATGTAATTAGATACAGTTTTAACGTGATGATAGCCTGTAGCCTTCCTCGATAAATGGGCTATCTAACACTGGAAGAACTTTTCAATTCGGACTATTGGTTCGTGAGATTAGCGCGTTCAAGCAAACAAAGAGCTTTATATGTTAGTATGGATGTGAAATTAATTATTGTCTGTTACGTCTTTACGCCTACATCGCTAAAGCAATTTTGATGAACTTTGGTATCGATATAGATTGGGCCTTAGAGAAGGATATAGGCTACTTTTAAGGGCGAAAATGAAATTTAAAATGGTTGTAATAAATCTATAATTATAGATTTATCTAAATTTAGATATAATTATTTTTGAAACTATTTAATATTAAATTAATTATTATATTTTTATCCCTTACTAGTGGACACACGTTGTCTTGCCCGCTATTAGCCAGTTAACCGATCTCCTTTGTCTTTGACAGAACATGACATGGCCGTATGTGTTATGAAAGAATAATTTTACATGGCAAGTCAGTCAAAAGACCTCGTACGAATGAACCTGAAGTATTCTGAAGTAGCGACCAAATCTTATTTGTATTAGATTTTTACAACGTATTACCTAAAGGTCATCAAAAATAGGCTTAGACGAACAAATTTGAGTACACCTGACAACGTCTGAAAGCCTTCTTGACAATATAATAGAAGAAAATCGAATAAGATATATATAGGCGGAACTTCTTTAACAAGTTTAGGTTTTCTTGTAGAGTGTTTTACCTCACACGTATCTCATATTTTGACCTATACACACCTAAGTGAAGATACAGTGCTTTCCGATGATTTTTTATTAATACCTATTTTATACACACACTTATCAACGCCTTTGATTGACAAGTCTTAAAACATTTAAAGTGGTCTACTATCTATATATATTGAAGTGTTGCCAACAATAATTAAAAGTACTCCGCATATAAACAAAAATATATTGATCAGAAACCCATTTTATAATTATACGTATACACGATACAAAAAATAAATAAATAATTTCTTTATTGTTAATCCATACAATAAATATTACATTAAGGAGCCCTGACTTCTGAAATAGTTTTTAAAAACCGTGTGTCAGAAGTCAGTTCCTTCCTTTGCAGTTTAGTCGCCTCTGCGGCGTAGGCCTCTCCTAAACGTTTCCACATATCTCTGTTTAAAAAAAAAGAGATAACGGAGTTAGTGGATTCAATTATAACCCCGGTTCGCTTATCGGTTGCTAAAAGCCTATAGCTTAATAATTATATTCTAGAGCATATTTGTTTATAATTCAAGAAGTATTCACTTTCAAATAATGAATAGCTAAAGTTTTAATTAGCAGTTTTGCTAAATTAATATAGCCAATATTTCTTAAGAAGAGGTGGCGGTTTAATAGCTCTTTTCCGTAATACAGATATAGATAGCTTGGCAAAGCTAGATGAGCTCTCAATTAATGTTGTTAAAGCATAAAATTGTTAATATGTTATAGAGAAAAATTTAGTTTTTTTGATGCAAAAGCCTATACACAAACATTTTAGACAATAAGAAAATAATATACTGTATTATATACATATTTTAATAAGGAGATGCTTCTTAAAAAGATTAGGTTATCTCAACAGAGCTACGGTACATGATTTCGTCAGAGATGTACAGGTATGCCTTTGACTCTATTTGCGTTACAATAGTGGCCAGCTTTTAATGACGTGATTAAGTCACCGGGAAGTCTCACAAACCGTACGAAACGCGACAATAATACCGTCACTTGACGTGACAGCTATGCCGCTAATTGACGCCGATCTTGTGTGAGGAAGAGTTGTCCCTTGTAAAATAAAATAAAAAATACATACATTCATGGCAGAGATTCTAAGAAAATGTAATAGCGGCTTACCTACATATATATGACTTCCTAAATTCCATTATAATTATTCTATGTCCCCTTATCAATAGTAGGAAAACAGGCAAATGTAAGTCGGAATATACTCCTATAAGTATTCCCTATCGAAACCCAGTAAAATCTGATTAACTTGACACTATTCGGGATTTATAAAGCGAGTTACTTTTATTCAGGTACAGCTTTTACTCTTTCATAGATTTTTGTCCTATTTTTGGGGACTGAACGTGGCGACAACACAATGGGAAACGAAAGACGGGACACCCGTCTACTCAGTTGACAGATGGCCTTAATCGGGCTGCTGGAAGGGGCTGGAATTAAAGGGCGCAAGCTGTTATTCGTGGAAGTGAACCGAGGATGACGTCAGATGGCAATCGGTCATCTTAACTCGCCCCACAGTCAAATCCTCTGCAATCTAAGCGGACCCTAGTACTTAAACGGGACAATGCTAAGAAGTACACGTTTAAAGTCATCTTAATCAATTTGATACTGACAGGTAATCTTAGTTTTTTAAAACTCGTTACTCACGAGTTTTAAATATTCCATAATATAAATAGCAAATTATTAAATTGTTCGATAATCAACAGAATAAAATTGTAAACAGCAATTAAATTTGAATTAAATTTTACATTAATTATTACTTAATGCTCGGGTCATATCGCGATCGCACCTTGTTTATAATTGTCCCGACGTACATATATGCAGAATCATAGATCTCGTTTTGGTCACGACGTGACTATACGTATGTATATTTAATCTACTTTAATTATAAACTTGCTTACGATAATTATAACTGTAGTAAAAATAGTTGCGAAAGTTAAATATATGTTCCAATTTACAAGTTAATTTCCGATTAAGTATAATGTACATGAAAAACTATTTTGTCCCTTTTATACACCATGGCACTACAATTGTTTATCACATTCAGTTCTGATTCCTGTTTCAATAAATTTTAATCAGAAGTTCTATGAGAGATTAATGGTCTTGGAGGACAATGGTCGACCACTGTCCAATTATTTCTTAAAGGCCAATTTCGAAATTGGCCTTTAAGAAATAATTGGACAGTGCTTTTGTATATTAAATTATTTGGAGTCAGTATAGTTAATTTGATTTATTAGACTTAAAAAATTTTATTTGATTAATTTTGTTTTGGTAAACACCAAATTTTTCACTGATAATAGTAATATAAGGATGGAGTAAACGCCAACCAGCCATGCACAATGGTTACCCTATAGCGGCTAAGTGCGGAAATAGCCTGCATAGAAGAAGAAGAAGAAAGATAGTTTAAGTTTATCTTAGTTAGTTTGTTAGGTTTACTTTAGATAATTTAATGTAAGATTACTATTTTTGTTAATTTTCTGCACTGAGATGTCACAAATAAATATATTTCGTTTTATTTAAGAATGTACTGATGAATAATGTGTATGAAGGATGTTTTAGTTCTAATTCCATATCCAATATACCACACCTGCCTTCTGATAGCGTACGAGTTGACTACGATGTTTCATTATCAGATAAACCTCCTGCCATAAACTGCCTCAGATATCTAAGGCAGACGAAATTTTGGTATTGACCAAGAAATCCATACCAATAAAAAGAATGAAGATTTTTTTTTGTTTGCTTGCTTAAACGCTCTTATCTCAGGAACTATTAGTCCGATTTGAAAAATTCTTTCAGTGTTAGATAGCCTATTTATCGAATAAGGCTAAGAATCTTCAGGATAAAATTGAATCTATTTTTTTTGCTTAATTTTACGCGAACGAAGTCGCGGGCTCAGCTAGTGAATTATTTATCATAAACATTGGTCTTTCGTATTATATTCCTTTCTAATATATACACTGAAAAAATGCCAATAGAACCAGCGCATTACCTCCGAAACATCAGACAAAACCTACTCAAAATTGCGTCGCACACAATAGAAATTCGCAATCAGGTCCCAGATCAGAATAAGGGACCTAACCTAACCTAACCTAACCTAACCTAACCTAACCTAACCTAACCTAACCTAACCTAACCTAACCTAACACATACAAATGTTCATACTTAAATATTATTACCCCACTGATAGCTTCGTTGGACAGTCGTCGAATGTTTAGGCACAAAGTTATCATATTTAAAGTATGTATTTAATAATTTGATCGACTCCCCTTATCCCTTAAGTGATATTGGTTTTACGTGTCCTATATTAAGTGCTCCTTTATCCACTTTTGCCGTACCCCTTTGAAAAAACTAATTATACAAGTTACTTTTCTATTTCGAGCTTGTAAAAATTTTAACAACAAATTTTTTTCCCTCAATATTTTATGCTCTGTTGATGTTTTTTACGAATAGTTATTTAAAAAAAATTGATATCCTAAACTATGCACGATATACATTTTTTTTTACTTTTTGTAGCGTTTTTTTTTAATTTTAATACATATTTTACAATTGTCACACCTGCCTTACAATAAAGAGTTAAGTGGAAGCTTAATAGCTTATAATTTAGTTTATATCTAATTTAATATTCATGGCATATTGTGCTGTTTGGTTATATTAAATAAAATAAATTAAATTATCATTTTAATTCCAGTTCAAATTCAATATTAGAGATTTCGAGGGTAGCATTTCGTTTTAGACGCGACCCGAAAGCTGTAATGTCAAGGACGTAGAGGCTAGCACCTACATGCGGCGCCAAGTGGTTTAAAATTAAAAATGTAATAAAAGGTATTCTTGGAGGTCTTTATATTTTACACCTAATCATTGACAACTAGACGAGGTAAGTTTATCCATTGTTATATTCTGCATTTATTATCTCTGTATGTTAGAGTCTCCATAAGTTCTTATGTAAAAGCGACCATTCTTATTCTAATCTTTTCAACAGCATTCACCTATATCCTATATTATTGCCGTCTATATGGGTCCATTGCGTATATAATATAAGACCTATTTTTAAAAAGTGGCTAACGAGTTGTTCGAGCTGATTCTTCTCGTGGCTCGACTATTCCGAATCAGTGGTAGCTTTCAAAATATTTGACGAATCAATAGGGCTTGTAAAATTCTACTTGATTAAAACATCTATTGATTTACATGAGAAACTAAACTACTTTGCTTTAATCCGCGAATGAATACGAGGGAAAATCGGTGTAATGCTGCAACTCGAAATATTATCTTGTATATTTAGACGGTAAATTTTTTGATTATTCATTGCAATAAGGAATAGTATTTATGCACGAAATGTGGCCAGAGATGGTAGACTTGTCCGAAAAAAAAATTCTGGTATTCTATTAGGCTAGAACTCAGTGTGACAAGAGAGAGTGAATTGCCGAGCCGAGTAAGGCAATAGTAGGATTCACAGTCGTGATGAGTCTCCACTCTACTATCGTATAGCGTGGCGACTAACGCCGTGGCGACGCCTCGTTATGCTAACAAACGATAATGATTCTTGCTACCGTCATCCTGTCGTATTACTTACGAGTGACAGTCAGTGGTTAGCTCAAGTTGAAGTTTTACTTAGGACACAACTATAATATTTTGTATGTAAACATATTTAAACGTAAACTGATTTCCGATAACTTTTTAAAAGCTTAGACTAATTTAGATCTATGGTAAACCACAATTTCATCGCAAATTGTATTGTTGATATGAAATGTTCCACTGCGCTTATTTAACGCGTCAATAAATTTTGTAATAGAAGCAACAGTAATAACCTCAGTATATATTGTTTTGCTACATATTTTTAAAGAGTATGAGCTCCTCCTTGGTGACGTAAAAAGAAATTAAATACTTAGTCATGAATATCCGCAAAGTAAAGTCGTATTTTGTTCATTAATAGTTGGTATGTAAAGTTTAGAGATATGGCATGACGAGATATCTCATTCATAATGTAAAGTTAACTATACTAATATATAAACATGAAGAATTTGTTTGTTCGCTTGAAAGCACTAATCTGAAGAGGTCCGATTTGAAAAATTCTTTCAGTGTTAGATAGCCCATTTAACGAGGAAGGCTATAGGCTATATATCATCACGCTATAATTGAGCCTTTTTCTTTTTAATTAATTTTACGCGGACGAAATCCCCTTTTCCTGACAACAACAAACGCAACAAAAAAAAAAGAATCAGTGAAATCGGTACAGCCGTTCATGCGCGATACCGTGACCAAGGGGAATATCATTTTAAAATATATACATAGAACTATATGGGAGGTTCTTTCGTGTACTCTATGTATCGACACTTTTTCATTAGTCACCCCAAATTCCATAATAATCTTCTGTAAACTTAATAGGTAGTTGACACTTAGGTCACTATTCGCCTTGTAGCGTCGCTTAGTGGTAACTATAGACGCCGCGAGATGATGATGATGTCGAATGGAAAGGTTTCACTAATACGACACGAGGTGGCGCTTGAAACGCACCATATGATTTAACTCACGCTATCAAAGTTCTCGACGTACAACGCAACTCCTCATAAAATTGAATTAACGTATTGCAGGTAAGGTTTCCTTAAGCAACCACCTGATCTGGTTTGAACCAGCTGATGATGAAGAACAGGATGCAACAGACCTTGCTAGAGATCTCCTGGTGAGTATCGATATGAACATTTTTCTTCAAATCAGATTCATCATCCTTCTTCATCAGATTGTCTCCGGCGACTCATCGCTTTTCAAAGCCTGCTTCAGAGCTTCCCGCACACAGAAATTAATTCCTAGGAGCTTTTTGTTTTGCATAGCACATCTTTGTTGACGCAATTGCTAAAATTTAAATCTAGTATTTCCGTCAATCAGATATTAACTTTAAATTTCAATTGGGATAATTGATATAGTTTTTGGAAAAATACTAGTCATTGAATAATATAATATTAAAGTATCTAAGGCTTCCATTTTTATTAGAATCTAAGTTTTACAGAAAATGTTTGGGAGGCTTGGCGTGTCTAAAGAGTATGAAAGTCTTGGCAAAGCAATATGAGATACTGTGTAGGACTAAAGATCAAGAATGAAGAATAACTTTTTATCAAAAAAGACAAGAGGGCTGATAAGGAGCCTCCGTCAAAAAGAAGGAAATAAATAAAAACCTGCTTTCAAGAAAATAAGACCTTGCTGTTTTTCTTTTTTAAAGAACTAATTTCTGGCCGGCTGTTTTATAGGGGCACGCTGGGGCATGCAGTGCCCTCAAAGAAAATTTCGAAAACATAAAAAGACTAAAAAAATTAAAGCAATTGAATATAGGGGCGCGTAAATGTTACACTTCTTTTTAAACTTTATTTACACAATTTATACTACTATCCCATCACTATCATAAAGTATCGTCTTAAATTTATTTGAGTGTTTGTATAGATTTTTTATTTGTATTCTCAGAATGCATCTATGCTAACAAGCATTAATTTTAAAATTATAGAACTTTTTCCCCTCCTACTAAAATTATTATTATTTCATGGTTAAATTTGTTGTTAGACTTTTCTGCAGCCATTTTCTGCCAACCTACTTTCTTACTTCTTCTTTTTTTGTTTTTCCAACCGATACGACTTACAGACCAAGAAAAGAGCTTATTTTTATAGGAAATGCATCAGCCAGCCTTCAGTATAGTACAGTTGTCCGTTGACATCGGTAATAATAGGTAAAACTAATTGGGCCAAAGATCGGTTGGTTGGAAATTTGACCACAAATCTATAGATTTACATGCCATATGCCTGTTTTGAAATTAGATACAAAGTTTTAACTCTCTGTGCAACGACAGCGCATATTTGACAGTTAATATGTGTAAATCGTCTGGCATTTGTGTGCGTCTAGTTTTATTTGAATAATTTAATATATTCTTGCAGATTCGATCCTACTTCAATTAAAAAAATAAATAACCAGCCACAAAGTAACGTTAAATATCACGTTCTCACAATAATTTAACCAAAAAGAAATTAATTAAACAACGCGGTTAGAAAAATGTCACAAACACAAACTAATGACCTCAGTAAGACTTATAAGGGTCTTTGTATCGATTCTTACGCTGTTTCGGTTACGGCTTAGTTAGTAGGTAATAGCTCTTTTGACGGGTTGTTTAAATATAGGGGGCTTATACATGGCCGTTGATAACTTCTCTACCAAAAATCTAGCAGATGCGTTGCCAGTCTTTGAGGTATGAGTTTAGTTGAGGTGAAAGATTAATATATGTTTTTTAATTGTCATTTGTATGCTGCCTTCTGTTTCCTCTCTGCTTATCGGGAATATCTACGACTAAAGTATCGCTTGATTGTATCAAATAAATTTATTCTATAAGCATAAATATTTACGAATAATATACAATAAAATAGTTTTATACTGTAATCCGTATAATACGGTAGGTTTATTCCATATTATAGAAAAACGCGTTATAGGATTATTCTCATACATAAAGTTGAAGAGTTTATTTGTTTGTTTGAACGCGCTTATCTCATGAGCTAGTGGCTATTATTTTCTCAATAAATAATATCTATAGAAAACACTATACATAAAAAAGAACTATATTAGTAAGTTCTAAAAAGATATCGTCATTGTATTTTGAAATAGTGTCGTTATAAAACAGACTGCAATTGTTTTTAAAGTGTTAAACTGTTTTGTTTTCTTGGACAGTTTTGTTTACTTCTTACGTCGATGTTATTTGTAAACATAAACACTAAGAAGTATTATCTAGATTCTAGAGGTGTCTGAACTAACATTGTACACTAGCTGTCGCCGCGAGTTCGTCGGCGTAAAATTGGGTGAAAACATTTAGCGTGATGATATAGCCTTCTTCGATAAATGGGCTATCCAAGACTGAAAGAACTTTTCAAATCGGACCAATAGTTCCCGTGAATAGCGCGTTCAAGCAAACAAACAAACTCTTAAGCTTTATATATTAGGATAGATGTGAAAGTAACTCTGTCTGATACCTTATCACTCCTAATGAATTTTGTTAAGAGATAGATTAGACCTTGGTGAAGAACAGGCTCTTTTCTATTGCAAAATTGAAACTGGACTCTATTCCGATGAAGTCGCGGGTCAAATCAAGTCTTTTATATATCCGATCTTAGAGTATACCACTTTTATTTCTCGAGAGCGCTCACTCATCAACCCATCAGGAAGAGCCAGAAGAGATCCCAGAAATGTGACAGCAGCCGTGCGGGGACACTGAAATAAAAATTATATATGTAAAGAAAATTTGTGTTTTGCTTTCAGTAATTACAATATATATTGTTTTAACGTGTGTTTTGTGTTTACTGTGACTTCGTCCGCATAAAATTAAACTTGCGAGAGCCCTTAAAATTTCTTAATCTAGCTTTATCGATGTATCCGTTCTTAGCGGAAGTCTACTAACTATAAACTGCTAAACCGCGGTTTGTAGGTAGGTAACCTTTCGCATTTAGATATATAGATTACTAGTTGCTACCCGCGACTTCTTCGGCGTAATCTTAGGTGACGAATTTTAACGTGATGATATATATAGCCTATAGCCTTCCTCGATAAATGGGCAAACTAGCACTGAAAGAATTTTTCAAGTTGAGCCAGTAGTTCCTGAGATTAGCGCATTCAAACGAAAACTCTTCAGCTTTATATATTAGTATAGATATGTCCGTCTGAACAGATTTATTGTCACAGGTATCATGCATAGAAATGTCTACAGAAAGAGGTACTGGAACCCTGACGCACCCGCCCAATTCGGCTACAAGCGTGGCACTACCTCTAAGTAGAAAGACAGGGGTAGGGGAAAGGGATGGAGAAAAAGGATATAAAGGTAGACGGGGAGGAAAGAAAGGACGCGGATACTACTGTCACGGACGGTACAGGTGGTTTGACAATAGCCGCTAGAGCACTCCCGGGTCGTATATCCGTAGTAGATCGGACAGATAAAGAAAGATCCACCCCTTGGGAGTAAAGAAAATATCGAAAGCTTTTTTAAACAACTTTAAATTGATAAATATTATTATTATACCATATAATATTTAGATTTTTCATGAAATGTTTTGTTAATAGTTAAAATTACGTTCATTTCAAATTGTTATTCTATTATTATGTTTCTTTACTTAATATTTGAATATACAAGGCACATATATGGAGAATTATTAATTTTTAGTAAGCATGTAATGTAAATTTTTTAGTTTTCATAAAGTATTACAATTCCTACAAATTGCTCAGGAAAATATATATTGTGTTTTCTAGTGCAATATCTGTTTATTTGAACGTATTTGGTTTACAACAATAAATAGGATTTCTCTTATTCAGTTTCCGGACTTCATTCGGCAATGTCATTTATTGTTCCTTGCTTCGCTCGTTATTGTTTTATTGAAAATATAAACGAACTTAATTATATAATAAATTAAAGATATATTTTCAAACAACTACTATAATTTCAGTTCATACCGACTTAATTAGAAATTAGAACTTTTATTTGGTATGATAATTCCCTCCTTTAAAATCCAGTGAAAATTCCATTAAAATACTATCATTACATAGTATAAAATGAAGTCGCTTCCAAGCGTTGTACGCACAGATCTTCCAAACTACGCAACGAATTTTAATGCGGTTTTCACGAATAAACAGAGCGATTCATGGAGAAAGTTAATATCTTTAATACATTTATGTTATAGAAGATAAAAGCCGAGAATTTCAATGATTCGTAGCGAGATGTCGTAAAAAACGATTTTTTTTGCACTTACATCGGTCTGGAACCGAGACGCAGCGTCTCCGAGGACACTATCAGTGAGAGTCGCTCCGAGCAACTCATAAGCATCTTTGAATGGCCTTCCCAAAGAACTTTTTTGTACTATTTTGTAAACATTAAATCTGGACAAAATACTTATATACAAGTACATGCATGGTCATTTGTAAAGTCAGTCAAAAACTGCCATGAGACCCCCTACAAACAATCTATATTACACAGATTTTCGATCTTTGTATTTGTCAATTTATAAAAAGTACTTTAATTTTTCCTTTTTGAACAATTAACCCCAAAATGATACCTGAAACAATTGTATATATTGCGATAAACTCCTTAATTCCGGAACAGATATTAAAAATGAATCTCGCAGGTTGTTGAAGCCCTTTGAGATGGAAGTGAACAGTGATGCCCTTTGGGACCTCATCAACAGCATCAGCGATACTTGGCAAGATAAAGAGAATCATAAATCGAATTAAACAATGCATCTATTATTTTCGTTTTTTCTTTTCTTTCCACTTTTGTTATGTAATACTTCTTTATGCACCCTTGACTTGGGGGAGTAAGCTAGTGAATGCTCGACGAGAGTGTAACGAAAAGTGTGATCGGTTGAGGCGAACGTTCAATCAAATGCCTGGCCTGTTTACGCATATAGGAGCTAAAAAAGTTTTACTTCAGTTGTGTGGTCTAAAGCACACTCATTTTTTTGCTATTTCGCCTGCAATGTTTACTAGGCAAAGGCCTCATCCAAAATTGTACAATAAGGTTGAATGGCGCTTTGAATCGTTTGAACGTGACATTTTTTCGTGCGTGCAGTCGGCGTTCATCGATTTACAAGACGTTAAAACATCAAAAGTTAAACAAATTGAGAAATAATACTTTATTCTAAGCATTATGAAATACACTCTTTGCTTTTTTCTCTCGCTTCTTCTTCTCCATTCTCCTCTTCTGTTTCTCCGTGCTACGCAGGAGTTTCACGATAGCGTCTTCGGGGTCTTCATCGTCTACATCTTCCGTGCTGCCCTCTGTGGATGGTTTCATTTTCTTCGCTTCTGTTTCGGTCTCTTCTGGCTCTAGTGGCGCTTCGGAACGCTTTATTTTGGGTTTTTCACTGGATAAAAAAAAAATAAAAAATGTTGATTAGGGAGGCTGTAATCTATTTTATATTCTCTTGACGTCTCATTCTTCCGAATAATCTTTGAAAAGGCTTGACTGATTTTGACAGGACTTTTATAAGTTACATAGGTTATCCTACATTTTGCATAATTCAATTCCATTACAGACGGATCTTTCCTAAATATTTAAAAGAGAATAGCTGATATTATTTCCTTATATAATCAGCTATCTTTCAGTGAAGGTGTCGCTAAAATCAGCCCATCTAACTGGGATTCGAAGCTAAGCGGGAATAAATGTACCGATAGACAAAATTTAATATATTTGAATTTTTTCTTTACAAATTTTATCATAAATAGTATTAGGACTACATACTCAGTCATGCTTACTAGATGCAACTGTCAAAAGACAGGAGAGTGGCATAACTTTTTAATTATTTTTAGAAAAAGCATATTAGCAATATATTTTATTAATGTCTGATAATGCAGTTCCCCCGTGGATAAGCTTAAATATTAAAAGCTTCTGTCATGAGTAGGTGGGACAATACCCCAGTGTCATCGGGTATGAACCGTGTACCTTGCGGGTTCCAGTCCATCCCTTCTACGGTTGAGCTATTGAAGCTCAAACATAAGAGACTGGAACCTGCACTAGTCTAGTTTAACTTTCAGAAAGTAGTTAATATCATGCCTTGCACAGTCAACTAAACCTAAATTTTTAATATAAGCATAAGAAAAAACTAACTTTCACCTAGTTAATTTTGCTGTTTTATAATTGCACATAACTTTTAGCGCTAAAACGCTCTGACCATCATGGCGTCTTGTATGACGTAACGTCTTGCCAAACAAACAGTTGTACTTCAGTGTGATTGGAGCGTACGTTAGGAACAACAGCTTGTTCGACACGCAGTGACGTCACGCGCTCAGATTGCTGTTTGGAGTCACGTGATTTATGTCTTTAATTGATTTATATTTTCAAAATATTAAAAAATCTTGCATATTTTAGCAATTACACTTGATTTATGCCTCTGTCAACTATAAGGAAGAGAAATTTTTTAGGATTTCTTTTAGTGGAAACTACCCTATTACCGTGATAATACAGATAACATCCTCACCCGACAGTCTCCATTTTATCAAAAATGACATCCAGGTCGTCTTCCTCCTTGATCTCCACCTCTAGGTCCTGGTCCTCCTTTTTGATTTCCGTATCAACGTTCTTCAGTGGTGTATTGGTGGCTGTCTGCACGAGGACACGGTTGAGTTTGGATGTCAGATATTGCTGTATGGAAATAAAATTAGTTTTTCATTATTTTTTTGCAATATTTTTATTGTCATTCTGCTAATTGGCAGGGATATATTGATGTTTACTTCTATACATCAATAGCCTTTATAAGTATAAAAAGAGTCCGTAATTACTGTTACGGATAGATGATACAGGAACGGTATGGCGGCGTCTTCGATCGCGGACGCCGTTGGACGGACTGATCCTGGATGAAGCTAGTATGTAACAGCGAGCAAGATAGGCACGTCTTGTTAGAAAGTGACGGCAATAGTGCTATCTCGCTCGCGTAAACACCAAATGCTACTCGTGTAGGGTGCGTACTAGTGTCGGCCCCCATTTAGTAGTAAAGCTTATGCCAAATTGATGGACGGCACGTTCCCATGACGTTTTGATTAACCGGTGTAAATAAAATTGCTTTGTGAATACAGTCTTTGAGAAGAATATTGACAAGTTGGTGTTATTCTTGATCCCCATTATTAACACTCAGAGAAGACACCAACGTGTCCATTACAAGTACATGGATTGTATGACAAGAGGGCAATTGGGACATAAAGGAGATTGGTTAACTGGCTAATAGTAAACGAGCCAAAGTGCGGGCAAGACAACGTCTGTCGCGTTTGTTAGTGTAAACTGCAACTGTGCCAAATTTCATACTCGTTCGTTTGCGCAATTTTGGCTTCACATATTAATATCTGCTTAATATATACAAATTAGGCGTCACGTTGTTTGTCCGCCATGAGCTCCTAAACTACTTAACCGAATTTAATCAAATTTGTACACCGTGTGCAGTTTGACCCAACTTGAAGGATATGATAGCTAACCTCTATATTTATAGTCGCAAATAAAAATGAGGCGCTGAAATGTATTTACGTGCATATATACCGAACGACTGCACCAAATTGGATAATTTCTATTTGTTGTGTTTGTTATTTTTAGTTTGTATGATAAAATAAATAATAAAAAAAACAATGGCAAAATGAAAGCGAAAAGGAAGTGGAACGGGAACGAGGATGGGGTATTCCCCATCCTCGTTCCCTTTCAGTTTCCCATGTTATAGGATAATAAAATGTAGTATATAGTAAGTACCAACGTTTGGGCAGGACAACGTCTGCCGGGTCCGCTAGTATATATATATATATAGCTTTACTGACCTTATAAATCATTTCCTTGCTCTCTCGCGCATGTACCCTGATGTGCCTATCTAGACTTGTACTGACGATCCATCCATCAGGGTGTAGGGCTATGCTGGTGATGGCTCCCACTGCACCCTTGTACCCTTTATCCGGCTTGCCCTTACGAAGGTCTACCTGGTGGAGCTGTCCCCGGCCGAAGCCAACAAAGACTTGTCTGAAAACATATACATATTATGTTACGGAAACATATACACATTATGGAGACATACCTCGGTGATTTCACCGTGCTATTTGATCTTAATAATTGTAATATGTCTCATTAAAATGTTAAATAAATAAAATAAAATAAAAAAATGTTAATATTAGAGGACTCAGCAGACGTTGTCCTTCCCGAACGTTGGCTTCCTTTATATTGACTAATAGCGGACCTGGCAGATGTTATCTTCCCAAATGTTGGCTCGTCTGTTTTTAGCCTATTAACCAACTTTCATCATGTATTTTCCATAAAATGTGACATTGGTAGAATGTTTTAAGAAAAAATTATCTAACACGGCACGTTGGTCACAAGGTATAGTTCGAACGTCATCTATCTGAAGTATTGTAAAATAGCGACCAAATCTGCATGTTTTGTATTTTTTAAATTGTTGAACAACGTAGTGGCGTGGATGGAATTTTGTGTTTTGACGTGTTGTGCTTTGGTAAAATTCGGCAACGTACCAGTACTTACTTTTTATAAATATATTGTAATAAATACATATGTATTTATTACAATAAAAGACTAATTATATTTATGTGTATCTATACTTCTACTCTTTGCTTGGACGCCCTGATCTCAGGAACTACTGGTTCGATTTGAAAAATTCTTTCTGTTTTAGATAGCCCTATTATCGAAGAAGGCTATAGGATATACATATATCATCGCACTAAAACTGAACTTTTTTTTTAACTAATAAGATGTCGTAGTCACAGCTAGTAATCTATATATTAATACGTAAAGCGAAAACTTTAGGTAACATTTTACGAAAATTGCGCAGACGGAGGAGTTTGAAATTTGCCAAAATTGTAGTTTCTATATAGGAAGACGTGCGAATTCTACAATTTTTTTTAAATATATTATATTATTAAAATAAAACCATACGCACACCAATGCCAAACGATTTACAAACACATGGATAATCAACTAAATGGTAAGGATTACCTATCGACGGGTGGAATGGTCGCGGTCGCAGCCGGCATGATGTGATTGAGGGTAGTTTTGACGTGTGCTTCGTAGGAGTCGCGCGAAGCAAACAACTTGTCGCACTTGACGCAGTGGTATTTCTTTCTGTTTTCGTGTATCTTCATGTGGTCTTGCTTCGATTCGGTGCGTATCATCTTACCGCACACCGGACACGGCTCTCGTGAAAATGAGCCCTTTTCGTGTATTCTATAAGCGAGATTGTCTGTCTTTAACTGTTTTTAGTTGACGAATCAAGTCGAAGATTGCTCAAATAACTAAATAACCAACGGAAATGACCTTTTTGTACTTTTTTTTTCTAAGGCTTTACCATTTTGGATGACTTTTGCTAACTTTTGCTAAGGGTTGTTCTTAGAAATCAATATAATTTATAACTAGCAAAAATGAGTCTTTTTAGCAATTGGCGTGCAAACGACATTCGACCTTAGCGTGGCAAACCAATTTCTTGGTCAACTATACACTAACGAGAGAAAAAAGAAAGAAAAGAATTGAAGTTATCACGTTTCGAAGCTATATACTTTTTAATATGAATTAGCTAAACCCAGCGTTTTGGGTAGATTAATGTATGTGGGTCACCATCCGTCTGCGATGTTATGGGATAATTAGAAATTAACAAACATGTCCGTCTTCATAATACATGGTTACAGCCGGTAACAAATAACGGACGATAAAGACATAAATATAAATAAATGTAATAAATAATATAAGTATATACTAATATTATTAGAAGGTAAAGTTTGTGAGGTTACAGGGGTAATTTTTGAATCTATAGGACCGACTTTAAAAATTATTTTACTGTTGTAAAGGCATATTGTTGCTGAGTGCTATAGGCTACTTTTTATATTGTTAAATTAAATTTATCTTCAATTTCACCCGTGCGAAACCGGGGCGGGTGGTTATTTATTTATAAATTAGGGCAGTCCGAAGTACTTCAATATTTTTTAAGTTAAGATAAAAATAAAAAACAGTTTAATTGCGCTAAGCTATCTTAGTTTAGAAAAAAACTTGAAAATTACAAATTTAAGATTCCACGTAAACAAAGTCGCGGTTCACAGCTAGTGTTCAATATTCCCATCTGTCCGCTTGCAAGGTGGTCCCCACTAGGATTTCCAAAGTATTAGACGTAAAGACTTGAAATTTTTCCTGCCACTTTTGAAGTTATTTAACAAATACGTTTATAGCGTATCAGATACGGAACCCTTCTATATAAGCGTTTGGAAACGCTCTTGGCCACTTCTATTAAATCTGCTTTAGGCTAAAAGCTAGTGCTAAATTTTAATAATAATAATGTTTGTTTGCGAGATTGACGTTTTAGAATTGGTTTTATATTAAATACTAGCTGTGCCCGCGCCTTCGTCTGCGTAAAATTAGGTAAAAAGAATAGATTCTATTTTAGCGTGATGATATATAGTCTAGAGCCTTCCTCGATAAATGGGATATCTAACACTGAAAGAATTTTTCAAATCGGAGCAGTAGTTCCTGAGATAAGCGCGTACAAGCAAACAAACAAACTCTTCAGCTTAATATATATATTGTTGTATAACTAGTGTTTTAGTCACACGTAGTGTAATCTGATGTAACAAATAAAAATGTATTTTTCTTATTTATACAGATAAGTAAAATAAAACAAAGATTTGACCATAATCCGATGTGTCTTCTCCATTGAACGTGACATTGGCGAAATAAATTGTACATATGCCGGGGAAAAATTGAATGAACAAAATGCCGGAAATTGACGGAGGTCCGGGGTATTTATATTTAATGCCGGTGCCAGGCATATTTTCATCTGAATGATCATGCAGTGAGGCCGGGAACTTTGTGTCGCTGCGCCATAGAACAATAAGAACAAGACTTTATATTTCTATGCGCTGCGAAATTTTTGTAGTACTTCGTAGTCTTCAAGAACAAAAATGTACAAACCGGAGTCCAACATAGCTCAAAGTGGGCTATGTCTGGCTCCGGTACAATAGCAAGCCATTTATCCCAGAAAGGAGAAAACATGGCGCAGAGAAGAACGATATTTTGTACTTGGACAACTCAATTCAATCTGAGTATAAAAGGGCGACGCACTATGACTTCAAACCAGTGCTTAAAATATTGAGGTATATAGATTAGTGTTGCTAGCTTTAAATTTAATGGACTGTAATTATGATAAGTACATCACTATTCACTATATAGCAGCCATTTTGACAGAGGATTTGGCTGTGGGGCGAGTTAAGATGACCGATTGCCATCTGACGTCATCCTCGGAACCCCCACGATCTCTATAACTTTACTATTAATATCACAAAGTGACATTAATCGGGTCCCACTGTTTTACGTGCCTTCCGAAACACGGAAAAGGTCGGATATCAAATATAAACCTAGCACTGGTTGGAATGGGTCACTCATCTATCACCCAGTCGCAGCCAGAGAAACTTAACTTAGCGATCGGCTCAAATGCCGACCACTGATTAGGCCACGACCTCCTCATCTAAGTAATTGCTATTGCCATTTAACTTGAAGTCCCCTGCTCATCAGATCCTTGCCTTGCCACTTCTACTGTCAATCACATTATCTTTTAAACAGAAGCCCCGTAGTTCCCTTATAGAACATCCTTGCAAAGAGAGTCAGTCGTCATGTACCACGCATTTTATGTTTACAATGTTATACTTTACTTAAAAATTAATATATAAAATTCTATTTTTCTGCAGAACCGTAGCAGCGATCTTCCCCAGGGCCTCAGCTTGCCACTTCTACTCTTGTCATGATGTATCGCATGTAAAAGTGGAAAGGTAATTTTTTGTGACAACTTTTTAAAAGCTCAGTCGGTTTGTAAAGATATGCCCAATATTTTGCCATTCTGTCTATGACGGCAATAGTCACTGCGTTTGCTCCTTATGAATTAAAAAAAAATTAAAAAATATTCGATTGTAATCAAGATTTTTCTTTCTAAATGTACTTAATATCATTGAAAGCAAGTTTTTTGCATTTTTTATCCACAAAATAACTGTTTTACAGAGATTGTGCGGCACAAATTTTCCGATATATTATTGTTTATTTATTTATAAATACGAACACAGGATATAGTCTGTGGACGACGGCCATTTTTCGGTATGGCAATACGTCGTTATAGGACCCAGGTGGCGCATTAAGTATACGAAACTGATATTACATGTAGGTACAGACGTGTTGAAAAATCTATACATATAAATGAAATTGGAGTATCTGTTTGTAACGTTGAAATTAAATTCTTTTACCAATTGCTCGTCACTATAGTCACGATACCTATTTTTGACTGGCCCGTTGGCGCAGTGGGCAGTCACCTGTCTCCTCCCACCCCAACTATCGGTGACGCTGTCGAGGCCAATAGGGCCAACAGCAGAAACCACAAAAAAAAAAAGATATAACAAACTATGATAATAAAAATCTTCAGTTTAAACTGGGCTCGTTGAATAGAGAATAGATAAAAGTAGCTGTAGAGTACTCCGACAAAGCCATCAGTAAGACGTGGTTGCATTGCGCGGAATAATTAGGCGTGCGGCTTTGCGCTCTGCCATCTAGGTCAAATGTCTTTGATTTGCCAGAGTGACAGCATTTGTTTTTTTAAAGCTCTAAACTATCCTTTTTTCATATTTTGAAAATAAGAAAATATTATCAATGCTTCAATCTCCTTCAGATTTCCATTTTAAACCAAAATTTTAAACTGTAAGCCAAATGCAAAGTTGCTCTAGATAGCGCTGTAACATTACTCAAAACGTCAAGTGCAAAATGTAAGTATTAGACATGGAAAAATTCGGTGTCCCATGTCCTATCTTAATAGAAAAGCGCCCAGGACGGGTTCCAAGATGTCATAGATTAAAATCATACCGCAGTGAATCAATTATACATACGTAGTACCAGATGAGACGTCTTTCAATTGGGCAAAGAATTGTATATTGAAGAAACGGATTCCAATTTCTTTTATGGAATACTAGCGACTTTGCGCGGATATCAATAATAATTTTGTTTGTTTAATGTAATAAGGGCTAAGTTATTGTTCACCTGTATGAGTACTATGGTTGTTTGGTAATGGTTGAAATTATTTATAGAGACTTATATGTACACACGTATATTTACAAAAAAACAACACATTAAAATAGAAGGTAAAAGTAAATTAAATTATATACAAAAGAAAATTACACAACTAAAACTGGAAAATTAACACGGTGTTTTTCTCTACCCTAAAGTCAAATCCGTCTGTGAAAAAAAAGAAACACCTTCGAATATTAAAGTGGTACTTACAACTGAAATGAAATAGAAGGTATTAAAATAAATAATTATATCTACAACTGCTACAAGAGTCGTCGTTATTTCCATTCGTCATTGACAAGACTTCGGGGCATAACAAAACGCGACCCCTTTTTGTTACAGAATTACTTGAGCCTTCGTTAAAGCGACTTTCTAGTTTATATTTGATATCCGACCTTCTCCATGTTTCGGACGGCACGTAAAAACAGTAGGTCCTGATTAATGTCACGTTGTGATATATTAGTCGTATTGGTTGTAGAGATCGTGGTTAGAGAGGATGACGTCGGATGGCAATCGGTCATCTTAACTCGCCCCACAGCCACATCCTCTGCAATCTAAGTGGACCCTGGCATTTACCGGGATAACGCTAGGAAGAAGAAGAAGAATATATATTTTATTAAAGTATTCGTAGACCCTCTTCTATATAAACTATCATTATCATCTACAGCCCTTTCTTTCCCATTGCTGGATACAGGTCGTTTGTACCACTTTTTACGGTCTTGAGCCAATCTAGACTAGGTTCGACCCGCGACAGATTTTATGTCGTCAACCCATCTCGTAGCTAGACGACCAATGCTTCGCTTTCCCGGACTCCAAATATAAACTATAATTGTGCCTAATTTCATATTCCTCAGTCCTCGCAAATTTTGTAATATGGTACCGAAAGTTTTCGCGTTACGAATAATACATACATAAATTGCTGACAGTCACAGTTAGTGGCCGTATCAGATGGAGCGATTGACGTGGCCACTTTCTGGGCCGCTGCCGCACAACAAGTACCTTTATGAACTTTGCTATTGAATCAATAGGAAGCGTATAGAGACCGTGAGCGCCTTCATCTGCTGCTGCTGCTGGTTGCGCAGCGCCTTCTCCACGGCGGCGTAGATGGCGTGGTGGTAGCGCAGCCGCAGCTCGCGCTCGGCCGCCGCCTCGCCGCCCGCGCCCTCCTCCGGGGGCTCGCTCCTGGGGACGCGACGGCCACCGTGAGTAAGCGCGCCCCGGCGTTCGGGGCCTCGCTGCGCCGCGCCACTCACATGTTCCGGGCGGAGAGGCGCTTGACGAAGAACTTGGCGGCCGCGGGGCGCGCGCGCGCGCTCTTGCGGCGCAGCGCGTCCAGCTTGCGCGCCAGCTCGGCGCGCTTGTCGCGCACCGCCTTGCTGCCCAGCAGCGCCTCCAGCGACTCGTCCGCGCCCTCCGGCCCCTCGGCGCCCGCGCCCCCGCCGCCGTTGTACTTGCTCTCCGCGTCCTCTGCGGAGACACATGCGTTTGCATAACGGAGGCGAGCGGGCGAGCGGTTCGTTTAATGAGGGTTCCGTACCTCCGAAGTCAATAGGAAACCATTATAGGATCGCTTCGTTGTCCGCCCGTCTGTCTGTCTCACGAGACCCTTTCTCTTGGAAATAAGTAAAACCATAGAGTTGAAATGAATATTAAATATTCGCACATGCGCACCCTCGGAGCTGTAAAAAAATAAACCTCTAGGTGTACGCAATCAAAAGATAGGGCTGTTTATGTCACCTGGTAAATTATTACGTAATGTGCGAGTCTCACTCGCACTTTCCCAGATTATTTTTAGCCTCAATAGCTTACCGATGTAAATATATATAGCATCTGTAAAGTATTGCACAATTCCAATCATAGCAGATCATTTCAACTCAAAATTTTATTATAGTTGCATCCCTTTATAGCCCGCTTCTATCGTAATACTCGGTTAAAAGCTAAAAAAATTAAATATCAACTATACCTAAAAAGAGTAGAAACACTGTTTTGTTATAGTCAATATTGGAGTACAATATTTTAAAGAATTACAAATATTCTATTATGACCTACCGTTAGGTTCCTTTTCGCTGTCGGGGTGGTCATTGTCGACGTCGCTCGGCGGTTTGTCGGATATTTTTGGTATCTTCGGGCTGCCATCCGTGTAGCTGGGTGGTCTGTCCTACAACCAAAATTTCGGAACAATTACACTAAAGTTGTGTTTACAAATAACACAATTCCGCTCTCAATAGTTGGCGTAGAAACACAGAATTGATAGTATCGACAGTCTTGTACTTCTTAATGTTATCCTGGTCTAGTATCAGGGTCCGCTTAGATTGCAGAGGATGTGGTTCTGGGGCGAATCAAGATGACCGACCGCCGTCTAAAGTCATCCCCGGAATCGAAACGACCTAATATCACTCAATGACATTATCGGCAACCACTATTTAACGTTCCCTTCGAAAGGAGGAGGATATCGGATTTGAATACCAGCTACAATGGGTCATCAATCCCATCCCACCTACGACTACGGTGTCCTTAATAGATAGTATCGATAGTAGTCATGGGGTATTTGCTCGATAAACAACCGCTGGACAGTTTTAAGCAAAATAATGATACATAATCAGCAATATATTGTTTCGAGTTTGTGCACTGAATAGTGTAAATAGAACATGTAAATAGCTCTAAATTACTCTTTCAGCGTACACTAATATACCTTCTAATATAAAGCGCCATTTGTCACGGAGCAGGTCCCATTGGGGGTTACAGTTCACGAAGGCAATGATCGACTTAAGAGATCACGTTATAGAGGACATAGATCAGCAATAGTGCGGCATAGTGGAATGGTATAAGAAATATTTCAACGTAAACGAAGGCTGCCTTTTGGGACATATATGTGTGCATTAATTAATTGTCCAAATCCTGAGCATCAATTTCACCTCTCAAAATTCGATTTATGTCACAAGGATATGGAATGGAATAGAAATATTACAGGCACTTCGGTATTGAGCGAACACAAGTGTAAAATTTAAACGCACTACATGCGACATGGAGAAATGCATACACGACACACACAAAAAATTGACAAACTGTATATTTAAAGACACATATATGTTTTAGTGACGAAAAAACGTATTAAATTTATAAGAAAAAATAAGTCTGTATATGTCATAATAACAAAAGTATTAGACGATATGTCTAACGATGAACATGCTCAAAGAACAAAAGAAGAACAAGGGTAGTATCCTCGGTCTAATCCTGTTTTTCTCTTTATTGACGTCCTATGTAACCTTTTGGCAAGATTATCTCATTAGCTGATGATACAGGCATCACCTTTTCAGAAGACTTGTTCAAAATTCCAAATTACAACTCAAAAAGGATTTGATATTACTTTTAATTGGCTTCTTGTAAATTCATTAACCCTAAATACTTCTAAAACTAAACTTTATGACCATCACGCTCTGCATATTAAATTTACTGATGTTCATTCAAGAACCACATAATATGTAATGTTGTTAGTGCAGTGATAAATATATATTTAGAACATTACAGTTCTTTCAATATGGTCCTTTAAGGCTTCCTTCCTCAACCTAATATGTTAATTTTCCTTAAAGCACATACCTATCTCGGAGTAGACGTTTTTACCTTATAACACCACCATTACATGAACGGACTCTATAAGATAATTAGGAATAATAATAGATAGGCATCGTTCTTTCAAACTACACATTGATAATGTTGTTATGAGTTATTTAAAACTTTAAGACACTTGACGAACATTTTCATCCTTCGTAAAATTTATTATGCCTTGTGTCAATCGATTATGTCATACTGAAGACCTAACACGAACATTTCAATACTAACTGACGTAAACGTTTCGGCTTACCCCGACGGTTGTCTATATGCAATATAATGGTAGCACGAACCATAAAATTATTCTGACGTCACCTCGCAAGTTTGCCTCTCGATAGATTGTTAAGGGTAAACTTAGTTGAGACATTTACAAGTGATTCGGTCAGAAACTCCACAATGCGTATTGATGATTGACAACAATTTTTGTCTAAAATATGCAATAACCACATAAAAAGAGATGTTAATTTATTTTCCGTACATAATATGTGGGTATCTTTTTTTAAATACGCTCGTCATAAATTTGTTCATAAAATTTGTTATTGATATTTATGGTTATTGAACGAATGTTTCGAGCATGACAACTTGAAATTATTTGTTATCTATATCGCCATTTTTATAAATATCAAACAAAAAAGTGTACAAAGAAATAATGAACTTATTTCTATTAAAAATTAATGTAAATGGAGAAAAGTGCGGTACAAACTGTTTATTAAAGTTATTTTAATCTTAAATTTAACATTTCTTACAATGCAGTTAATTTTTCTTTTGCGTAGCAATATAAAAAATATTATTATGTAATCATTTTTGTTCTATTTTTGGTTGCTTAAACTGTGGAGTGACTTAAAATAAATATTCTACGCTCCACTTTTATAATCCAATTTATGTACATACATATATTTTAATAACTTATTATTAAAATATATGTACATAAAAACAGAAAAAGTAATATTCAATAAATATTATGTGTATTTCAGGTTATTGAACTAATTTGTGAGATCCATCCAGCTGAGGACCTAATTCTATTCAGTATGTCCACTGCTATTTCTATAATTAATGGTAAATCTTGATTGATTTATAATACCTCATTGAAATTCTTCATTATAATTGACTAATTAATTCTTCTTAAAATATGTACTGTGTTATTAAACTTGTTTAATAATATAAAAAATAGATATTTAAATTTTAAATAAATATTATTTTAAAATAATAAAAAATAATTGAATTCTTTTATACATTATGAAAAAATAAGCAGTTTTTTTACTGAAAATGAGGAATGTCCCACATTTCCACTGCCACTTCCTGCATCTGCTGCTCTGCATACAGAATCACATCTTAAGTCCATAACCTCACAGCCTCCAACGTTCAGTCAGTCAGTCAGTCAGTCAGCAGAAGCCCAAAGCAATGGTGAACCTTGCTGCGATTGGGTCGGAGAGGATGGCGCTGGCCACTTTGTGAAGGGGTGGAGCGACATAGGGTCACTAGTCGCATTCTACTATGCCGATCCGGATAAGACATCAGGGGCTGTCGTGTTAGTAATGTAATACCGGAGCCAGACATTGTCATTGTCTTTGTACATTTGTGACCTTGAAGTCCACAAAGTACCACAAAACTTTGTACAGTTAAACAAAGTGCCCGGCCACTCTACATGACCATTTAAATGAAGCTATATCTGACTCCAGCATAAGACAAAATATATAATATAGAGTAGTGGGTACCCGACAACGGGGTTTTTTACTGGTTCTTTAATTTATGACTTGTTGAAAAAGGATATATATATATATATATAATATACTTTGCTAGAAATAAAATACTAAGTATATTTTTTTATCCAACAATTGAACTACAGATTTTCCAGATTGCTTAATAATACTAAAAGGAAGTATAAAACCTTATTTGTATTTCGCTAATGTAAATATTCAATTTTACTAATAACGTGTCTCGTATACAAAACAGGAGTGGCGGCGGGGGAAGGGGAGGAGGTGGTGGCCGCGGCGGCCCTGGAGGTGGCGGCGGAGGTGGATGGGGCGGTCGTCCGGACCGCGGTGGTGGAGACCATGGCGGGGACCGAAGGAGCTCTGGAGGAGGTGGAGATCGCAGTGGTGGTGGCGCCATGAGAGGAGATGGAGGGTGAGCTGATACTTTTTTTATCTCATGTTGGATTTATAAATGCTCGGTTTTCCTAAGCAACAATGATTTTATAAAGCAATTTGAAATCTATATACATATAAACAATTGAAAAGTCTGTAACGTCAAAATTATTATTTTTACTAATTGCATATGGTATATTTCAATAGCGTATTTGCTATAGATATATACCGTATCTATAGCAAACCTATTCCCATTTTTGTTTGAACCGCCTATTTGCATTTTTGTCTGTCTTTTTGTTCCGGCTAATCTCAGAAACATATGTACCTATTTGGACCAGATTTTTCCTGGTAGATAAGCTGATTTTACAAGTAATAACATAAGCTACTTTGCTTTTACATAAATAATTAGGGTTACGTACAATAAAAAATTGAAAGAGCATTTTATAGAGTAAACTATATTTGTCGAAATGTCAATTATGGATGATTAATTCGAACTTTACATGAAGTCGTGAGGAAGTATATATTATTGAGGTTTTGAGGGTAACGTGAGACGGCAGTCGGCCATCGTAACTCACCCCACAGCCACATCCTCTGCAATTAAAGAGGATCATGGTACTAGAACGGGACAACGCTAGCTATTTTAATAAATTTCTGCAATTCCTCTGTGTAATATAATTATAATTTAGCCGTTAATTTTTTATGTTTACGTTTTCTTTCTCTTTTTAATTTTTAATCAGCTAAATGTTTAATTAACATTCTATTTTTAGAACAGTGTTGTGCATGCCAGTAAGTTAGGGTCATATAATGACGCGATTCAAAATTTTCATTTTTCTAGTATATATACTTATAACAAACATGTACTCTAGTTAGTAAGCCTTAAAGAAAAAATTTGATGATTATTTTTTATCACACAACCAATTCGCGAAAGTTTTCCTAGAGTTTTAGCTAAAACTTTCCTCTAACCGAACTGAAACCAATGTTGTTTAAATTCCGTTTATAGCGTGCAATATAATATGTGTTTATATTAATTAAAATTACATAAAGAATATAAGGAAGATCCTAACTAAATAGTTATTTATAATTAAAGAGTTGTAAAAAGTAAAATTAACACTTATAGAAATAGAAAATAAAAGAAAAGTTAGCACACAACTAAAATTTAACATTTTTAATCGTACATTACATGCACTTACAGTAAAATTAGCATTTAAACATTTAGAAAAGTGTAGTAAAAATAGATATTTAACATTACAGTAAAAGTTAAAATGTAACATTTAAAATAATCATTAATATTATCGTATGCTTTTTCTACAAGAAACTTCTTTAAATTATGTTTGAATGAAATTATTTTCGCATACATCATTAAATCTAGTCCCTTTCAGTGTTGGTATGGTAGATTACTTCTTTATTTTTTTATTCCTTAACTCTTCCGTCAATAAGGAATTTTACTCATACTTGTAAAGAAACGTAAAATAAAAATATTTGTATTCTCCGTAAGTGTTTCGAGTGAGCTAAAGAAATATCTCTCATGTCTGCGATGTTAAGAATAGTAGATTGCGTTTAGCTTAAATTATAAATGGAAAGTTTATTGTCAATACGTAAAAGAAGTTATTAAATTAAAATTCAGATACAACAGATACGATGGAACAGTAGAATAGAGTAAGGTATTAAATTACAATAAAAACTAATTTAAATAGTTTAACAAATAGGATAGTTAAGAACTGCCGTCTGTCTTCATCCCGGAATCCAGCCAATCTCACAACTAATATCACTCAGTGACATTGTTCGTGACCCACACGTGACAACGGTCACGTGTCCGACCTCCTTTGTGTTTCGAAAAGCACGTAAAACGTTACGTGCTTTTCGAAACACAAAGGAGGTCGGACATTTAAAAATCAGTGTTGGAATTTTTCATCCTAAAAAATTAAAAACCAATCATTAAATGAAGCAAATACTTGAGCCATTTTATATTCTAGTTTTATAAAACTTATTTATACTGTTTGTGCCCAAATAAAAAAAAAAAGAAAAAAAAAGATAACATGGACAATTTGTCATCTTTTTACCAAACGTTAGTAATATATTGCTATTTGAGGTGAGGTTAGTAATTAGCAAAAGTCAAATCCAAAATTGTCATATCTAGAATTCTATTCCAACTGATCGATAGAAGCTAAGCAAATTAAAACGTGGTTAAAGTTATCCATAACTTTATGGGCCTAACCCGAAAGTTTTGATCCTACGTAACATATTCAAGTCAATAGAGTTTAGTGTGAAAATTTGAGTAGCGCACACAAGTATATACACAGGTAGCTAAAACGACGCATTCTTGTGAAGAAACGATAAACAAGTAATTATAATGTTAATAAAAGACTTAAAACTCAATCTTATAAATTTTTCGTTCGTATAGTTTCAATTTTTAAATGTAATGTCACGAAGATTTTGTTACCACCCCCACACCATCCCTTGTCATACATTTTGGTGTTATCAATCTATACTCTCTCCCACTACATACTCCCCATTACCCCGCCGCCCCCTTCAACGGGTGGCATAAATTACTTATGGATGATATGGCGCTTAGGGACTCATAGATAGCAAGATTGTATTTTTCCCAGTATAATAGTTTAATAGTAATACTTTTTTAATAACAGAAAATCAATCAAGAGCCATACTCTTTGTTAATTTACACTCAAAGAAAACTGTGACATTGGGCATACTTAAAGTAACATTTTTTATTTGAAAAAGGGGCTCGTTTGCCACTTGTAATATATATAAAAAAAAAACAATTTTTTGATCGCACGTTCGTACAAACTAAGTTTGCTCGCACATTCGTACAAACTAAGTTTGCTCACACGTTCGTACAAACTAAGTTTGCTCGCACGTTCGTACAAACTAAGTTTGCTCGCACGCTCGCATCGGGCATTCGCATTCTATTATGACGATAACTCAGAGCTAAAGATAAAAATTGACCAATAATGATCGTTAGTTATGTCACGACCGCCAAAAGACTAAAGTGTAAAATCACATATTTCATAAATGTTCAGCATGTATTATTTGAGTACTAATTATTTTACAATAAATTTTATTGTCATTCTGTAACTGTGATAAAACAATATCATATTCGTATTAATTGGTTATGTAAAATTAATAAATTGGTGAGAAAATAAATTTTATATACATATATGTAATATTTCATAATTAGGAGGTCATGGTCGATCGCTAAGTTGCCCATAAACGTGTGCACGACACGAACGATATTGGGTGTTTCGTGTTATTAAATTAATTAACATTGGTTATATAAGCAATATCACATCAAAAAATATCACTGCGTAAATTCGCGTTTAAAGATAGAGAATCTTTTTGCTATAGTTTTAATAAATCTACACTACTAAAACCGCTGCCAAAACTCACTTCGTCATCCGTCAGGTACTTAGCATAAATTCAGGAAATAAAATACAGGAAATTGATGATAATACTATAACTAGAAACCTAAAACACATCATTGTAGTCCGCTTTGGTGGTTCCGAATGACACTCTAAAAAAAGTGGCCAAGAGCGTATCAAGACACGCCTATGTAGAAGGGTTCCCTATCTGATACGCAATATTTGTTGAATGACTTCAAATGTTATTGTTCAATTTCGTCCACAATGATTTTCCTAATTCCTATCAGCATGGAAAATATCAAGTCTGTACGTCTAAAAGTTAGAAAACACTACTTATAAAAACGTTCTCAACGCGTGTTCTTAACGAAGATACGAAAGATTAGATTGCTTTGAATGCATCCAATAATTAACACACACATGTATACATTCTACTAAGAGACAGTATCGATGCATAGTCATGATGACCATCATAAAATAACAATGTATCTTGTTAATTATGACATTTAATTGTCAAATTTAATTTTGTAGAAAGATTTAAAACGGAATATGGTACATGAAACTAAAGATTTTAGGCGGATTTTCAACCAGCCGGCAATGTCTAGTCTTTATTAATTTTTTACAAATTAATTGCATTTTTTTATTTACAAATTTTCATAAATTAAAAAATCCCTGTCTTATTTTGGACAGGTTGGGTGCTTATGTTTTTAGGAAAATATAAATGAAACTGTAAATAAGAAAAGTGCATCACTAAAAAATCTATAGTATAATCAGTTCCATTCCCTGATTATTATAGAAAACAAGTACCATTTCATTTTACAACAACATTGAATGTATGTAAAAACTTAATGACAACAGTCTATAACATTTTACTACCTTGATTTACCTTTTAAACATATTATTATAAACATATTTGTTCCATTTATATTAAATAACATATTTCTTTACAGGTATCTGTGCGTCATAAGGCCGCCGATTGTACCTGCAGTACTTGTTATTATTAAGACTAAATATTATGTAACATGTATTTTTGTGGTGTATAATAAAGAATATTCATTCATTCATTCATTGATCGATAAAAAATCATCGCGATACAAAAGCGCTGCCGTGTGAAAAGACACTTGGGAATCCATATGTTCTATTTGAACGCTTTTTTAACGCAGGTTAAAGAAAGCTCTCTTGCGAATGGGGGTTGACTCCGTCTCATAAAATTTATACATGTTGTCCAAATCTTCTGACATTAATGTGCATATGGTTCTATTTAAATCATTAAATACAAGTATAATGTCTATTTTATAAAAATATTAGCATTCGCACACCCTCCTCTATATAAACGCGCAATTTCCGAAAAATGATACCGAGAGTTTTCGGTTCACGTATTAGTTTATAGATCAGAAAAATAATATTTGAATACACAACAGAGAACAGTGAATTCTCAAAATGTTTTTTTTTTTTTCTTTAATTTAAAAAAATATGCAGAACGGCCGAAATGCTACCTGATTACACTAAACCAGATATGTTGAACCAGAAGTGGAAGGTTACTGCCAACTGCACCAATGGGCTGGTTTGTTTCTTGCAGGTCAGGCATTGACGGGAAACCAACATAAACACAATATTCATATAAATGTTACCAATATTATTAATAAGTTCATGAATCACATACTATTGTAAACATCTTGTATCTCACACAATACTCTTGATAACACCTCTTAATAAAAACATAACTTGCTTATCTCCAATAGTGACGATTTGTGTTCAATGTATTCGTTATTCATTCTTAGTCCTCAGCGATGTTAAAAAAATCGTTCTAGTCAATGTGCACCATAAATAATTACTAACAATCCATACTTTTAAGTGATAATGCTGAGTGAAATCTAGTGAGCTATGTTATGTGACATGAAATTGACAAGTGACAACAATGTACCCATTTGTATATTAACAATATGTTTCATTCAGAGATTGGAAAACAATTTTGTCCATGTAAAAACTAGTAATGCATAGGAAATTGTGAGTATGGTTTATATAAGTTTTCACTTTTAGCTAACTGTATCTCTTACCTCATATTGTGTTCACATATATTTTTTTAGCTTTTTTTTTTGAATTTGAAGGGAAACCTACTCTAGGCGCGTTCAGCATCTTTTGAGATGAGAACAAACCATTGAATTTGTTTCATCGACATAGAACACTTGACTTTGAATTTGATGTCACCATTACTGACACCTCTGATAATTCGTTTTCACTTTGGTTGGGACTCCCAGCGCAAATCAATATTTTACATATTGTTATGTTAATGTGATAAAAAATTAGGTAGTGGCTAATGGGAAGTGCATTGAGTGACTTTCACTTTTAGACTCAATGCCAATAACAGTTAGTGTGATTCATTGCAGTCAACAGTCATTTTGCTGGTAGATGGTGGAACACAATTTAATTTCTTCAATACAAATTCTTCATACATTTATTATCGTACATATTATATAAGGAAAAAGTAATGTTGTGATTTAAAAGAGTATACTATAATAATAAAATTCCATGTTAATGACTAAGGGGTTATTTGTAGATGACGTTGCACTAATTTTACGATGTTTTAACCACTCCCCCTGTCCTTGTCACAGGTTGTCACATTTTCAAAACTCTTTTCTTGGTGTGACGTCACATAATCAAGACAACAGTAGTTTCTTTTAATTATTTTATGCAGTATGGTTAACAAAGGACAAAGAATTTAAATTTTGACATGTGACGTCACTCAGCTTTAGAACCCTCCCCTGAAAATGTGTTGTAGGATTATTCTCATGCAACGCGCTTGCACAACTCTGAATGCGCAGAATATAATATTATATATCATATATTATAGAATGATATTAATGCGTTTTTAGAAAACCATGTTTTAGGGGGGATTACAGTATATTATATTTTATTATGTTAGTATGCCCCAAGGTGAACAATATAAATTGAGTATTGGTATAAATATAATTGAAAATAACAGTATAATATTTGAACAATTAATATAATATATAACTTTATTACCATTATCAGTATATCTAACATCGTAACATCTTTATTACATTAGCTAACAGTTAAAAGACATTTACACAACTAATGTTTACACTAATGTTTACTTGTAGGATTATTATTTTAAATATGTGTTATTTATTCATCTTGTAAACAGTTTATTCTTATTCAAGCTATAATTAAATAATTTTCGTAGACCAGCGTGTGAGAGACCCTTATAAACTTAGTTCTAAATCACATATATTATAAGCAGAATGTCACACAATATTTAAAAAAAAATGTATTGTTAAAATGAACTTTACAAGTGATGAAAAAAACCTGACTAAATTTGATTTGGTTTAATAATTGTTGGATCTTCTTCATTCAAACTACTCTTATTTTTTTGTTTGTGTATCTTCAATTTTTATAATTTCTTTATGGGGCAATCCTTACTTGTATGAGTAACATCATATGTATCTAAATAAAAGGTGAAAAAATCCTCAAGATTTTAAGGTCAAGAAATATAACCATGGAAAATTATTGTTAAATTACAACCAAACGAAAGTAACATTGTGATCCAAAAGAAAATATCTCACTAATTCAAAATAATACATAATCTTTTAATTATCATGTAATCTACACTTAGTTTTATTATATATTTTATCATAATTGGAATTATTGTGTGTAGAAGTTGCTTACATTTAACGTTTAGTGTTGTTTTTTGCTGTATATCATTATGTTTAATAAATTATTTATAACTTGTATTATTTAAAATAACATGAGTTATTTTTACTTTAGTCTAAACATTTGTGAAACATTTTCATAATATTATTATGGTCTCGAAACCTAACCTTGAACTCAATTGATGTCAATGATCTCAATTCACAACAATGTTACAACAATATTTATAGTCACTGTTATTCTATTTATTTTATAGGTGGGTTTATTTTGTTAGGATTTAATATATAAAAACGAAAATACTTTATTAAGTAATGTTGTATTAAATTATCTGCTATTATAATTTTTTACACTGCCATTCTTTATTTCATTTATAACAGGTTTATTTAATTTTTATTTTATTATGTTTTTAAATTTATTACATTGGTTATTACAGTCCATAAATTTGTCTAAGGGGTTAAGGTACACCTTATTACGAAAGTGTTAGTAAATTTTATGTCAGTTATTGAAGACATGCCAACAGAATTTTACAATTTAAATGTATTGTAAATTACAGAATTACTTGGTCTTTGTAAAACACTTTTACACACGTTGAGCATAAGAACGTTTTTTTTATATTCATCCACCAAATAAGAAAAATGATGAATTAAATCTTATATTAGGAGAGCTCAATTTCGTCAAGTTTTTGTACAAATTTTGTATGAAATATTGTTTACTATAATATGAGAAACAAATGAGAGAGATTTTGGGTTTGTTAATAAGATAATAATTTTTAGAAGTACAAATATAGATCAGTTTTCAAATAATGTTTACAAACTGTTGTGAGCATATACTATAGAGTCACTTTGCAATCGAACACAAAGGGAAAAGTGTTGATGTGTGCTTTGGATATTTTTGGCAATCATTCTAATATTGTATGTTGTTTGAATTCAATGTGTAATGATCATATGAATTTATTATTCAGAAATTAAATATCTCGATGGTGGGCTGTGGACGTCTTATGGCCTACGGGTATGGAAATTTTGTGTTTATTTTTATTTTCTTTCACAAAATTCACAAAAGACAAAATTTTCACAGCAGGTTTATTGTTTATTTAAACTAACAACATTATTCTTTCGTGTCGACCAACCAACGCACTGGTGAGAAAATTGGTGCAGCTCTTATTGGTTGGTTGCATAAAAGTATTAGGTTATAACAAACACTATAGATCAATAGACACACGCCACATGCTATATACTAATTAAACAATTAAACTATAAACAAACAACCGCCTTTTCGATTTCTATCGATTTAGTTGGTCGTGAAAGAAAATCGTTAGCCCTAAGGTGTGTGCACACTGTTGCAGCGCGACTGGCGCGGTGGGTGGGCGCGCGGGCACAGGCAGCGGGATGCACCCGTCGCGACACTCCGTCACCTCGTCTTCGGGCGTCCTAATGGTCGGGCCCAATTTCCGCGTCGGGAAGAAAATCGGCTGCGGAAACTTTGGTGAACTCAGGCTCGGTAAGACAACTGTGTGTAAATACCGTCAGAGCAGACGGAGGGAGTAGTGGCCATGGGTTGGCTAACGGAAATCTATATATCATTTAAAATATTTCTCCTGTATGACGTCGTTTCAACAGAACGCGAATGCGCGATGCGATCGAACTTAGTTCGTACGAACGTGCGATTATGCATATTGATGTCTATAAGTTGTCGTAATTGAAGACGATGCGATAGAACGAACTTCAATTAGGACACATTTAAAATTGGGTTCAGATTAAACTAAACTTTTAGTGTAAACGAAAGTTCGTTCTGAAGCGTTTACACCAAAATATCAACGAGGTAAAAACTAGAATAAGAATTAGAATCTTTGTGAAAGCAGAAAACATCGAAAGCATACTTTAACGTCCGTTTTCAACTAAAATAATTAGATAGAACGGGGTAGAATGAACACAACGAACCCATTGTAGAAGGCACCATAAGCGTTCAACCTCAGGCCAATCCTGTCCGAGGGTTCCGAGAGTACTTCCTATCGCTTACACCGCAGAACAATCTCAGGAACCCTTGGTTTGTCGGTAATCTTCCTGTCTACCAAAATTACGCTAGTTTAAATTTCAGAGCAAGCATTAATTAGGGACAAAGATTATATTAACTGAAATATGACATTGTGTTATTCTAAGTCGCTCCAGCTTTGAGTTTTATAGTTAAAATGGAACTTCAGTAGAACGACTATTAACTATTTTTAAAGTGTGTCTAACGAGTTTCTTGCTGCTTCTTCTCGTGACTTGTCTTTTCGAATCAGTGGTACCTTATAAAATATTTGACGATTCAAAAGAGCTTGTATAAGTCTATCTGAATAAAACATCTTTTGATTTGATTTTCTAGTGCATTGGTTCCCAAAGTGGTCCGGGTGGGCCCGCGGGGGTCCACGGGAGACTCGACGTGGGTAGGCATTCCTAAAAGAATTATCTAGATGATAGTCTGAAATAATTATACTTCATAGAATTATTCGTAGCTTCCGGGTTACAGCATTGCACCGATTTTCCCTCATATTCATTCGAGGATTAAAGCAAAGCGGTGTAGTATTTCATGCACTTTCAGGTATGCCTAGTTCCCGCATAATAAGCACGTAAACTTCAAACTCACAAATGACAATTCAAAATATATTTATTCGAATGTAGACAATGCAACGGTCCGAATAGCATGCATGAAAAGAATCATTTACAAACGGCTGTTTTGGAGAAGTTCCAGAATTAAATACGACGCTGTACAAATGCTTTTGTTGTCAAAAACAGTAAGCTAAAAAAGATTTTACGGTTACGCAATCATGTTTATTACTCTATTGTTGTGTTATCACGTTTATTTGCCGTGTTTTAATCAAATCGGATATAGTAGAGACATTTTTAAATGAGATATAAGAATGGGTTTTATTTTAGTGTGTGTTTATTAGGACATAGTTTATATGTATGCCAACAGCGTTTTCACACACCACACCACACCGCACCGCACCGCACCGCACCGCACCGCACCGCACCGCACCGCACCGCACCGCTCCGCACCGCTCCGCACGTACGAGTGTCAAGTATCCACGGAACCTAAGATCAGTTTGTCATTCTGGTTGACTGTTGTAGGTAAGAAAACCTGTAATACCTTATTTATATTTTGTATTTACTATGTTCCATATGAAATAAAAGCATGCTTAACGCAATCTATTAATTAAAAACATATCTTGGAAAATAAATACATAATTTATTATACTAAATATTTAATAACAGTTATACTTAGAATCACAAAAAGAACCACATAAATTTACAGTAGTCCCTAGCATTCCACTAGACTTCTTCCAGCGGCTGCTGGTTCTTAAGTGCCTCGTCAGTTGGCAGGAAAACGTCACGTGACCAGTACAATAGTACGTACTGCCAACCGCGCGCGCGTACTACCAACCGAATAATAATTACTGAAGTGTTGCCACTCGAAAAAACGTGGCGATAGCACATAAAAATAAATTAAATTTGATATATTATAAGAATTATTTTATACATAAATTTTTTATCCCGTAGGTAATAGGGTAAGTCAAGTGAATATACAGTCAAAATTAATCCAGAAATAGCCAAGGAAACTCTTGACGCTATCAATTACCTACCTAATGTCTCCAACCTCCCCGCCGTGTTCAGGTCGCTCACTTGCACGGCGACGCTCTCCAGCTGATCAACAAACGACGGCAGGTCCTTGCCCACCACTGGGCCGTTGTACTCCATCCTGAAAAGACGGACTACTAACTAAGATCTTATTATTATATATTATTTATAATATATTGCAAATATTATGTATCTTTCTACACCATAGTTTATTTGTTTATTATTTTACTCACACACTAAGGTAGCTAGAAGAGATCTCTTTAAGAGATAAGTCTACCTTTGTGAACACATTTTATAAGTTCCATTTACTTTGTAATTTTGTAAATAAATAAATAAGATGAATTTTTTAGCATTCTTTGAATTCATGGAGAATCCAAAACTTCATTTAAAAACTTTTTGTTATATGACAGCTTATTTCTTTAGAATATTTTATAAATAAATCGTGTCCTTTGAACATACCAACACATTATATACTTAAACGATATTCATAATGAAAATTCACCTCAGTAAAAACTGACGAGATGTAAGAACAGACGGAATATATTTGGTATGCTCTGATCTTGAAGGTCCCTAAGTCGTGTCCGTTCGTAAATGCCGAAGCTGGTAGCTGATGATATCAATACTATAATATGTACGTACGGGGATTTTTAGTCTAGTCGCTTATGTCTTTTATACAAATACTACGTTTTCTTTACATGTACTAAACAAAGTGGCTTTTTGTCCTTTTACGTTTAGATCTTTTAAACAACGCAAAGGAATTTTATGCGGCTTTCATCAATAAACAGAATGAGTTAAGAGGATGGTTTTTATGTATAATACATATGTGTAACACCATTGCACCCGTGCAAAGCCGGGGCGGATCGCTAGTATTACATAAAAGCATACGTGTTAAAGTGATGTCAAAATAAACCACAATACAACTGAATATTGTGTTCGATTGCTGCGTATGCGCAGCGTTGGCGTCCATTGGGGGTAGTGCAAGTTATAAGCTTTTCACACCTTTAACTGTAGTAGGATCATATCGCTTGGCAAAAGCGTACGTTGCCCCCTCGTGAAGAGTTGTGAAGGCCTCTTTTTCCACTGAATGCCGTTGCCGTTGTATGACTTCATTCTAGGCAAGCGCGCTCCACCGTAGACCGCATCTACACTTTATCAAGTGTGACTGCGGTCAAGCGCTTGCCTTTCTCCAATAAAAAAAAATCGTTGAAGATAACAACCAAGAAATTACCTAAAGTATAGCCCTACTTTTGTAATTTTATTAATTGCTAGGTTTTACACCCAAAAAGTAGTCTTAACCCCTCTGTTTTATTCCTATCTTGCAAGTTGAAACAGGTCAGTGTGCCTTTCATCGTCTGAAACTTAGCGTTTTAGCAGTTGACATTTACTCTTGTTCAGTAGCCGTGTCCTGACTGAACGGACAGCGTTACGAGGCAGCCTCGGACGTTTGCCTCGCAGCGTTTTTTGTTTGGAGCTCGTGGTATTTTCAGCTTTGGTATTTACGAACGGATACGACTTAGAGACCTTCAAGAAAAGAGCATACTCATTTCTCAAAAGCTGACGACGCATCTGTGAGCCCTCCGATGTTGCAGTTGTCCATGGGTGTCGGTAGTCACCCAATCGTGAATAACTGCCCTAACCACAAGACCCGTAGATGCGGGGCTGTGTTCTATATCGATCTCTATATATTGAATTTGTTTATAATTATGTATTAAAAATAACCATAAAATTTTAGCGTAGAGGTTGAAAGCCTAAAAGATTGGACTATCCATAATCCACCCTCTTTGGAGGTTGGCAGGCTTGACACGGGTATTCAGGAGCAGATACAAGATAATACTATTTCGTGCTCGAAAACTATCCTTTATCTCGATAAGTATGTACTGATATTTGATATCTTAATGCTTAATACAATTCTACCAATTGCGACAGCTTTTACGGAAAGCCAATCGACTTAAACACTCAATATGGCTAACTTCCACACATGGAAATTATTAATCTTCTTCTTTTTTCCAATTAAACAGTCGCGTCATCTAAGGGTTTAGCACGAACATTTCCAACCATTTGAGGCGAAAATTCGACTTTGAAAATATTCGTGATGTGCTCACATCGGACCCTCCTTAGTGTCAATGCGGGTTGCATCAGTATTGGTTACGGTGGCCACCTTCATTTGATATGTTATAGCAATACAAGGTTGATAGAAATTAATCCTTAATCTTTTCTAGAAATAAAATTTAGCTGAAACTGTATAAAATAGTATTTGATTCAGATACGGGAAAGTAATTTACATAAAACAGATATATTTTTGTATTGCGTTAAGTATAAAAAATTGATTTATATATTACTACGTGAAGCGAAAACGTTAGGTATATTTAAGAAAAATGGCGCAGACGGAGGAGTATTAAATTTGGCAAAATTGTAGTTCCTATTGAGGACAGTGCGCGAATGCTAATAATTTTTTATAGTAAACAATATTAATACAATAAAGTATTGAAACAAAACTACACGCACACAAATGCCAAACGATTTACACACACATGTATTGGATGATATTAAAGCGTAATCGTGACAACCGTTTTTAATATTAATTGTGAAATTTGGCAGGGAGGTAGTTTTTAGGGTTCCGTAGTACTACAAGGAACCCTTAAAATATCGCTCTGTCCCTCCGTCCGTCCGTCTGTCTGCCCGTAAGATCGCCCCCCCCCCCCCCCCCCCCCCCCCCCCCCCCCCCCACACCCCGAAAACATACTATCCCGTGTAAAACCGTCAAACAAAAAAATCTCGAGAAGCTATTCTAAAACTAAAGGCTGGAACAGTTTAACAACAGTTTTACTGAACTTAAATTATAGAATTTTGCAAAAAATAGAGGTCACTCGCCATTTAAATCCTTTTTTCAAACGTGCATGTCTTGATACTCTCTGTAGTTGTCTTCGACCGCTATCCCTTCATTCCTTCTCGCCAGTCTCTCAACCTTGGCAATATTCGGGCAGGATAAAGTCAACCTAAACAAACTCAAGTTAGGAACACCACTGCTTACATTGCTTAGACAACAGTGAGTGCTTGTTATTTAAAATGAACTTTATTGAATAGCAATTGTCTTTAAATTTTAGTTAGAAAACTAAATACAAACGTGTATAGGAAAAAGAAAAGGACTGGCTTTAGGGTTTTCACGGCAATAATTCGAATTTTTTTCGCTGTAAAAACCGTAAAATCCTTGGTCTTCAAAGAACATTTAAAAAAAAGAATTGGTAAATTTGGTCTAGGCGTTGTTGAGTTATGCGCTTACCAACACATTTTGCGCTTCATTTCTAAATGTATAGATTTAATAAATTTAAAACCAAGTGAAACAATGAAATTTCATACAACACTTCCGCACTGTTTTTGATTCTAAGCAGAAAATATATGTCCTTTGTTGTGAATAATGATAAAATTACTGCGTAGTTGAAATATTTTATTTTTACATGCTATTATATGATGAAATATTAACTCACATAGACGTACGAAGTAATAAGAAGATTCCAAGAAGGAGCGAGGGGTATTTTCATTATGGCACTAATTCAAGCTGGGAAGGAAAGAGGGCACCGTAAGTTTATTTACTGGGGAACGGAGCTGTATGTAACGAATCTTCCTATTAGTTTGCGACGCAGTTTATACGGTCCGTGTAGTAATGGATATAAATTGATTTAAGTGTGAGGTAACTGGGTGACATTCCGGCATAGTATGAAAAATCACCTTGCGATTAATCATTTATTACTAATAATAAAAACGGCTTTTAAACTCACGCGTATATTATATTTGCCCGACTAGTTTCGAACCCGTCCGGCCTTCATAATAGTTAATTAAGTGAATATTGAAATGTTAATTTACTGATATTTTATTATTAGTTTGTCTTTTAAACTAAATACTCATTTCTCAAAGGCCGGCAACGCATCTGCGAGCCCTCTGGTGTTGCAGTTGTCCATGGGCGTCGGTTGTCACCGCCTGCTCGTTTGTCCCTTGTTATATAAAAAAAATTCAAAATGCAAAAAAATAATAAAAATTTAACGTCCTTAGTAACAAAATGTAAGCGGATTCAATGTAAGAGTAAGTAGATATTAAAAGTTTTTAAAAAAAGGCTGCGTTGCTGTATTAACATAACTTCCAGAAGAAGTGAGATTTATGCCCTAGATAGATGAGACAAATAGGTGGTGAAATAAAGTATAGAGAGTTACCATGAAATGAAAGACGAGGTAGAGTCAGTACGGCATGCTTTTAATTAAAAATAAATAGAATTGTAAAAGTAATATAGGGATTATATTATATAAAAAAAATTGAAAAACTACTTTACATTAATTAACTTTGTTGATAGAAAATGGAAACGTGCCCACCTCACGTTATACGCATAATATAAGAACAAAATTTAGCAGAAGCTTTTTAGCGCAGCTGAGCTCTTATCACCTGGAGATAAGGCATGTTTTCAGATAGCGCACATGATAAATGGGTGCTGATAAAGATGTTGAACTCACTCGTGTTTTGTTTCTCAACAGAGGCGGTTAGGTTAGTGCCATGTTTTATGTATTTATAGTGTTTGGTGTAAAAAGTTTGGTTATTTATGTAAATTTGAAAGCGGAATTTGATAATAATGCCAGATATTGAATGTTTTTGTTCAAAACACAACGCAAGGCATTCAACGTAAGATGTGTACGTGAGGAAAAGATATGTGTTATTAGGAATTATTATACTTATTTGTATTTGCTAGTGTTCATCCGAGATTTCCTTCGCGTTGTATAGTAAAATTTTCAATATATGCTCGCATAATTAATCCTTTCCTGCTTTATTTGAGTTTCATCAAAACAACGCCGATTTTAAATAATTTTGAAATCTAAGTTGATTTGTTTATTGCTGAAGTTCATAAATTTTAATCGGGTTTATAGGTAGTGTAATATGTTTATCTGAGTTGCCAAGGTTATCTATACATAGACGTACATATAATAATACGTGAAACAAACTTTTGGTAGCCACAAACAAAAATACTAAAAACAACTTACTACTATCGATGGTGAATTTTGATAGTATAAAAACTTTTATAATTAAATTAAGCTGGCACATCACAAGGCTTAACGGTTAAACCTTTAAAGGAACCGTTTTTGTTATGCTATCATTCAACTCCGCGCTGAAACTGTTCAAAAATTGTCTTGCTTTCTTAAATTAGCATCTTAATAACGCTTGAAAATATCTTCATATATCTACTAGTAGCTAAATCAAATATCTATAAAAAAGCAAAAGGTCAAGTAACACAAAATCTCGAAACTTCGGGAAGTACAAAGATGAATTTTGGCAAGGTAGTTAATATTCAGTAGACATCCGTAAGAACGAATTTTTCGATAGGGCCAGCTTTAAGAATTCTAAGGGCTCTCGCAAGTATACACGAAAGAAGTCACGGGAAACATCTAGTCCAATACAAATTTGTACTAAACAAGCTCTAGTAACGTAGTTTATCTTACATATACCTATATCCCGTATAAATGTAATTTAATCTGTGTTGTTCATGTGATATTTAGCATGCCTGAGTCATTAATTGTCAACTGCCTTTCCGTTCTCTAATACTTGTTTGAAAACAACTTAATAGCTTTTAGTAGTTCGTAAAAAGATCTTTTTAAATTGAACATAATAAGAATAAAGTGACTTGAAACGCTCGGCAGAATATAATATAACACTAATTCGAAACTGTGTAGGTATGTTATATTCGAATAAAACTGTTGTTTTTTTTTTTTAAATTAAATATCCATTTATTTTATAAAACAAAGTATTAAATAAGGAAGAATGCTAAATGAAATTATAATAATAACAAAAAATATATAATACGCCATAAAATTAAAACTAATTATAATTTAAATAATTTTACAAAATGTGTAAATAATATCAACTTCTGTTAAT
>JANCMC010018325.1:60583-94677 GCA_024363005.1 Charaxes varanes
TAAAAAGTTACATTTTTTTACAAATAAAACTGTTAACAGATCGCCTTTTTTCATTTAATAACTATCAGGTCCTTTTTTGTAGCCACCTTCTTGTCAAGATTCCAATAGAAACTCATGAGTCATGACTCATGTCCAATTAAACATAATGGAGAACTGGAATATCTTTATACACATAAATAAAATTCAAGGGTTTTTTTCGCTGCAACGTCCAAAATATTTTTTTTTCAAATTGCTATATATATTACTAACTGCTACATATATAAGTATATGGTCATTAGACCATACGATAACGCGAGATAAATTAAAACATGTCTTTCTGTTTGTTCGTTATGGGTCATCTCCAAAACGCGTAGATCGATTTGAATGGGATTTCCACTGGTAGTTTGCTGATTTTACAAGTAATAACATACACAGCTACTTTACTTTTAAATGTATAATTATTATTAAGACACCAATTAGTGTTTCACACAAAAAATTGGAAACCCTCGAAATTGCGAGTTACAGGTAGTCATGAATATAATATTCATGTATGTACATATATATATATATATATGACAAGGACATCGTAAGTCAAAAACTCGTGTGCCATAATTTATAGAATTACTTGTACATGGAAAGAAAAATCTAAACCTACATTAATACATAAAATTACTTAAAGGAGAGCCGTTTTAATCGATGTTTTTCTTTGCACGTGTAGAAATAACCTATACTTTAATAAAAGTTGCTTTTTTCAGAAGTGTTTAATATCAATCAGCGTTACCTGACTAGATTATAAACTTAATGTGGTGAAATGCAATTACCGTACCACGAATTCTTATTGTCGTGACGATTATACTAATGTTAATTACATTCATTACTGTAACATCAACATTCGATATTAATAACTTTGTTTTTCATAAGATCTAGTCAGTAACAGTTTCGCTGTGTAAACGCTAGACCTGGTTATAGGTATGTAAAATATATTTAAAAAGTATCTAAACCTTTTCTAATATTGTGCTGAACTCTTTCAAACTATAGGATAAAACTTTGAAAATAAAAAATGTTATTAGCATAGACAAATACGTTTGGGTCACCTTTAAGTCTGGCTTCATTTGCAATTATACTCCATGACTATGAACCCAATACATACGTTTATTTAAAGTATAGTGAAATAAATTTTGATTCACCCTAGAACTCTAGCTTCGTAATAATTTTACAAACACTTAAAAAGAACTCCATCCACATTTTTCTCTTATACTTTTTATTATAATTTAGTCGAATATTGCATATAGTTTATAAGAAACGATTTAATTCCAAATGTGTAATTTAAATCACTAATATGGTGTGGTGTCTTTTGCCTAAAATAATATTATTATAATATAAACACATCTTTCATGTTCGTATTCAGTTTTTATCACTAGCGTTCCTTAACCTGAACTTAAGATGCCTTTTTGTGTATAAAACGAAATTGCCAATTTTAAACCGCAGGTATTTTTTACTAAGTACTGATTATTACTGACAATAACACTTCTTCCGACTAAAAGTGGTATTTTGAGATCTCTAATTTGAAATTTAATAAATTTCCTCTGCAAGTTTTAAATAAAAAATATACGTATAAGTTAGACTCTTATTTCCTCATACTTTTATAAATTTTCAGTATGCAGTGGATACGTCCTACACATATCCCAGTTGGCCGTGTCTGGAAAAGATTTAAAGGAAAAGAAAAGAATGGTTTACCTGCTACCATGTAAGTGCATAAATAATAGTGCGCATCTTGAATAGATACTAATAGCTAATTTGCGCATTGGGTGAGCAAGCGAATGGGTAGGCAGCTGTGTTATTAAGGCTCGCCAACAAGAGTTTCTTAGGGAACAGACAAAAACATTAATTAGCGTCATTGACTCCATCTTATACCGGAGCCAGAAATAGCTCATAGTGTTTTTACATTTTTGTCCTTGAAGTCTCCAAAGCTCTACAAAACATTGTGCAGTTACACAAAGTCTCCGGGCACACTACATGATCATTCAAATGAAGCTACGTCGCGCGTCGTATGTATGTCGGTTATTCTGCAGTTGGGGTTATTTTTTTGGATACAGGAGAATCGATGATTGTGGAGCGTCTTAATTAGTGTTTCGTGTCATTGTTTTCTACTTATCTTCGTAAGGTTTTTCGATTCAATCCCTACAAGTTATAACTACAGGAGTTTCGACCACTGAGCGAGCCTGTTCCTACGAAGCATCTACCTACTAACTTAATTTTTTACGTGCGTTATTCTATACGTGCCTAAGTTCAGAATAGTGAAGTATATTATTTAGTTGTTATAAAAAACTCCTTGCTTTGCAGATATCGCAATAAGTTAAATATAAGAATATGTAAAATAATAGTAGGCAGGAGAGATTATATTTGGGTCTATTATATAAATTATCTTATTTCTCAGGTATCAAATTAGGGACATTGAAGAGCCGAGTAAAAAGCAGTGCTTGAACTTGATGAAATCAACGTTTATCCGTGATGAGCCAGTCAGTCGGGCTTTGGGTATGTTATTTGCCAAGTTTATGAGTAACGAAAGGTAGCGGACCTAAGGCTTGCATTATTCCCTATTATTTAACAAGTTATTTTCCCATACAGCTTTCATACAGTAACTAACCGAGGTAGACTCTCTCCATATATTTGCAAGAAGATCAACGTCGTTTTCTGTGTGCCTAATTGTTCTCTTTAAGTATATTGGTATATTACTAAAGATCTATTCTAAATTAAGGTCGGTATTCGTAGTGATATGTGTATATGATAATGATATATCTTCTCCATGACCTACAAAGGAGAGGGTGGAAAATCATTGCTTCTTTACCAGAGCCACCGGTCCGCTTAAATTATATAGGATATGTCTGTGGAGCGAGTTAAGATGATCAACTTCCGTCTGACGTCATCCCCGGAACCCCCACAATCTCACAACTATCACTCAATGACATTAATCACGACTGATAGTTTTACGTGCCTTTCAAAACACAGAGGAGGCCGGATATTTTTGAAAACCAGTTTTGCAATGGGGTCACCCATATATTCCCAGGCCGCAGTAAGAACTGCTTAGCCAAGCAGACATCTCGCCAGAATCTAAAATTTCAACCTCACCACCTTGATGTCCTAAAATCCACAACCACGATTTTCAAGAATCTTCATACCTCGCACAATTCCTCTGTAGAATCAATTACCAGCGTCTGTATTTCCGAACGGATGCAACTTAGGGACCTTCATGAAAAGAGCATACTTATTTCTCAAAGGCCCTCAACGCATCTGAGATCCCCCTGGAGTTGCAGTTGTCCATGGACCTCAGTAGTCACATAAGAGTACCGCCTGCTCGATTGCCCCTTGTTATATTAAAAAGGCGATACCAAATGCCGTCCACTGATTAACCTACGACCTCCCCTAGAATTCTATATAGTGTTACAATTATAAGAACCAGTAAGTACCACCATAAAGAGGTTAAGCGGATACGGTGTAAAGACGGACCGTTTGAACTCAAGTGAGAGGTAGTTGCGTAAGGCATTGTTATGCTTCACGCTCGCGGTTGCTGTGATCAATTTTTTTTTACAATTACGAGAAAACTGATAATAAAGGTTATTATGTCTATTTACATCTTTATTTACGTGGCTATACTAATATTACAAATAGAAAATATTTGATATCCCTTGTAAACTTAGATTACAATTTGTAAAATTTATCACCAAATGTAATAAAAATATTTTTTTTAAATAATTTGACTTTGACTTTGACTTTGACTTTGACTTTGTCTTTGTCTTTGCCTTTGACTTTGACTTTGACTTTGACTTTGACTTTGACTTTGACTTTGACTTTGACTTTGTCTTTGCCTTTGCCTTTGCCTTTAACTTTGTTTGCATTCAATAGATTCTAAAATTGCTGGACCAATTTTTAAGGAAAGTAGATAAACGTCGCTATTCTGAAAAGGAAACCTTGATCAAATTTCAACAGGAAAACGTTTTTTTTTTCGCTGATCGAAATTTAAATCCTTTATTTACTTGCTTTGTAGGTATATATAAATTCATATATACAGGACTATATGATACATAGGTATCAACGAAAAGTAATTATTTGCCTATCTTTGTGTATATAATTTAATTCCTTTATTTACTTACTTTGTAGGTATATATAAATACATATATACAGGACTATATGATGCATAGGTATCAACGAAAAGTAATTTTTTGCCTATCTTTATGTGTATATAATTTAATTCTTCTCAAATTACGTATGACCATATATGCTTTTCAGCGTAACCTTCGGTTTCGACAAGACTTTAATTGGCTGATAGCCGAATTTCGGAGTTACATGGGCTACTTTCATTGCACTGCTTTGTCAGCCCTTGATAACCCACTGCTGGGCATAGGCCAACCTTTGCTTCTGTCACTGTCCTTCCTTCCCTTCTAATCCCTTGCTAATCTCATCCAAACACTTCTCGCTACTCACTTCTTTATATGCCCATCAAGCCATGAGACGACCAGGGTTTCTCCAACCCAATCTAGACCACTACTCAGATTCGTAGATCACCTGCCATCATTATGTCTATCCGTGTGTCCTGCCCGACTCCGTTTTAGTCCGACCAAAATTTTTCCGTCTTTAACCTTTGTGCGGAGTCGGATTTGGGTATAACCAAGTCTTGGAATATGCTACTGTATTTTTCGAAAAATTGTTAGAGATCCGCCCCAATGAAAACGCTCAAAATTTTAACAAAATCAGTGAAGTCACACGGATAAAGTCGCTTAAACTTCCGTAAATTGGCAATTTAAAATATAATTGGTAATGTCTATAACAAAACCTACACATTTGTCATTGTTATAATATAAATTGTTAATGCTCACACATTTCGAATGAGTAATTCCACTTTATATGTAGTAATTAATAATTCTTTAATGTCATTTATCCATGGTAATGGATCAGTATTATTTATTAGTAGTAATTCACAAAAAAAAAAAAAAAAAAATGTTGCCACTTATGAACAAATTACTGTCAAAAAAAATGTATAAAGGATTTTTGTAACATAAATTCTTTAAATAAAGTTGGCGTTTAATAACTCATTTCTAAAGACTAATTAGCACTTATCATAAAAATTAATAATTCGTAACTTACATACCTATAATTAAAATACTTCTTATCTCAATCCACTGCACCCTCACACACACAGTCACTGAACCGATCCAAATTTAAAACAAAAAGTCGATCCAAATTTTCAAACTTGTAAAACCTCTTTGGTAAAAACGCGCGAAATTGAATTTAAAGAGTTTAAATTTCGAACAACGCAGTCTCGCGAGTGTTGGCGCCAAGTAAAATGGCTGATCAACTTTAGACGCGAGAGGTATAGTGTGGCGGGGGCTTGCGTTCACAGAGTTAGCCGAAGCGGCTATGAAGTTTGCCTAAAAATTACTTGAATAAAAATTCAGAAGTTTCGCAGAATGATATTATTATAGAAACCCTTTTTTATGAATAAAATAAGCGCGCATAAAGCAAATAAGTAAATCGAATTTAGAATTGAAGCCATAGATCAACGGTAGGGTCCGTTCAGTATAAAAATGCACGTCCTGCCACAACATTTACAACGCTTACTTGTGTGTGAGCAGTAGGATGTCCTTTATCTTTAATATACTTTTACGCATTCCTTCTTAAAGGCCTTTGAAGAGATAAACATGTCGGAAAAAAAGGGATTTTTAAAGTAACAGAGCAAGGTTGACTGAAGTGCTTATATAGATAAGTTGGTGAAAGAAGAGGAGCTAGGCAAGGCTTATAGAAAATAAGAGGAAATGAATGTATAAAAGAGTCTTTAGTTTTCTATAAACATAATGTAAGAAAAGCTCACGCAGACGAAGTCACGGGTAAAAGGTAGTAATATACTAATAAGCGATGCACGATTTAATGGGCGTTAAAATTCATCATTTTGTCCATGTCGGTGCCTATGTAAGGAACACCCTAGTGTGCAGCAATTTTATTCTAAATTCAAATTCGTAACTTCAATGATACACATATGTACGTCTACACGCTATTTTGCGTGTACAGATAAATACTTTGGAGAGGCGTGCATTTTTAGAATGAACTAGCTATACAAAGACTGAAATTAATAAGATTCTTGGTTCAAAACCCGAGCGCTATTATAAAGGTTTTCTGTTTTATTTAAATAAAACCTTACATTAATAGTTATTCGTCTTACTCTATAAAAAATAGAAATTCTAAAATAATTGCACATCTCGATGTAAGCAGCGATAGTATGAAAATCATAACAATAATGACCATTCTTTATTAAAAAATATATAAGTATTTATGATGTAATCGGGGTCGAAAAGTGCCAGGACTTTTCCTTCGATTTCGGAACAACATATCCTTTCTGCTTAAATTTGTTAAACGTTATCTCTACATTAGTGCCCTTTGCGCGCCACACACAAAAAAAAAATGGGCCCAAACAGCTAAGTACTACAGGCACAATGTACTCGTACCATTATTTCCTTCAAAATGTTACTAAAGAGTTTTAATTGTTCAAAACCCGTCAAGATAATATCTACGTTCGTATCCGTTACACGGATGTCCAACGCAATACGGATTACAGTAATTATTTGATTTCCTTCACATGTCTGTAAGGAAAAAAGTTAATAACAATATCTTTACTCTTGTATGTCTAGTACCAGGGTCTACTTAATAATAATAATATAATAAATTCTTTATTTCGGATTGTCATCCATATTGTGTTAGTATAGGTAGTGCCTTAACCTATTGTTAGTAAAAATTATAGAAAAATACTTATAAAACTAAACTTATGAAACTAAGGTCTTGTGCTGGTGTGTACATTATTCCACCTCTTCCATAGAGGGCTGTGCAATCTATACACCAATGTGCTGAGGAGGACGTTGGTGCTGCTCACTGATCTACTCATCAATCATTGATCTAAACCTTTTAAATGACGTACGAATAACAACCGAAATACGTGAGGTGAAAATCTAAATATATGTGAATGGGGAATAAAATCGTCACGCGTGAGGGTACCAGTACCTCTTTCTCGCATAATATCAGCGTAAAGTGGCAGCAATGCTATCACGTCAAGTGATGGTATTGTTGTCGCGTTTCGTTCCGTTTATGAGAGTTCCTGTTGGCCTATATCCCTATTTAAAGGCGGGCAACGCATTTGCGAGGCTTTTTGCGTTTTTTTATATGACAAGAAACAACCGAGCAAGAATAATACTATCTTTATGATGCTATAGGTTGTAAAAAAGTTAATAAAAAAAGCGATTGATGTGAACTGAGGTAGCCCAGGATGGTGGAGAAAGAATGAAAATAAATGATCACAGAGAAAAAGCTTTAATTTGGCGCCAAAACCATACTGTAAACAAGCATACAGACAAGAAAAGAATCTGGTCTAACAGGAAGGTGACCTTTGCCCAGCAGTGGCACATTTAAGGCTAATTAAAAAAATATTTAAAAAACATGTCTCACCAGTCAACGAAATTTACAAGCTTTTAATTTAAGCTTAGTAGAAGGGGAAAAGGGGAATATTAGACATACCTTAAAAGTATATTAGGAATATTCTTTTAAAATAACAAAAAAAATGTACGCGTGTTGAAGTCTAATTAACATTATCTTTTATTAATACTATCTTGTTGCGGGATCTTAGACCATATTATTTATGGCAACGGGAAAATTCCATGCATTCGCTTATAAATTAAAAGAACAACAAACTTAAAAATACTTCTTTGGCATACAAAAATAGGCTCGACTTAATTTTATAATACCGAAACGGTAGCAAATTTTAGTCATTTATGAATATATAATGCAGAAAGATTTTTTTTATTGGGTCATTTTTATAACGTCAGATACAATTAAATATGTTAGGTTAATCATCCATGTTCTACGTTAAACATTAAGGAGGGTAACAGTAAAATGTGACATTGTGTGACAATGAGTAGGGCGTAGTACATAAAGTGTATGTTCCGATATACACTGCGAGCACTGTAAACTGAGATGTCAATTTTGTATACTGTAAAAAGGTGGTCCTTTCTGCCTTTAGATGTAGAGATGTGTCTAGTTTTAACTCTTTGAGCACGTCACACGTCACACAGAGAGACATTCTACACGCAAAGCTACATTCTGTAAAGAATCCATAGTCTTAAAAACTCCTTTAGTCAAATGTGTATACTGTTCTAGCCTGCATTTACATTCAAATGGACTATATGTAACAGAGGTGTATCTAGTTTTAATTCTCTAGTCAACGTTACATAAATCCAAAGTCTCGCACGCCGGTCGAAGCTTGAAAATCCATAAATCTCTGCCCGTAGCATAACCGACACATGTTACACTATTTAACCATAAGGTATTTGTGGAAGTCAAATGAGTTTATTGTTATAACTTGTAAATAGAGGTAGAGCGACTAGCTGTAATAAATCCAAAGTATTATAAACTTGTTAAGTCAAATGTGTATACTATTCTAGATTCTATTTACATTCAAAGGGACTATATGTAACAGAGGTGTATCTAGTTTAAATTCTCTAGCCGACGTCACGTAAATCCAAAATCTCGCATACCTAGCCACGCTGGTTGCAGTTCAGAAATCCATAAATGAATCATAGAATCTCGTTGTATATACGTCTTACGTTTACGTAAAGTCTTTGCACAATGAGAGCTTCAACACTCCACATCTCAACGTTAAAAAAGAGAGAATGCTTCCCGTAAAGTACCTAATTCTATTCTCGACTACATCAGCTATCCTTAGAACTACTTTTTTTTCTTTCTTTACGGATACCGCTCTTGCTAAGGTCAAAGGCAAACTTAATAAATGTGAAAGTTGCCCTATCTTTTGCGTTTTGACGCCTTAACTGCTGCATCAATTTTGATTAATCTAAGTATATAGACAGATTGGAGTTGGAGAAAGAAATAGGCTATTTTTAATGTAAAAATGAAACTAAATTTAATGTGGGAAAAGTCACGAGTTCCGCTAGTATTACATAATTCTAATTAAGGGTAGCGCCACATTTGCAGTCCTTTTGGTATGCTGCGGAAATGGCGTCCGAATACCAGTACCTTTCTCACATAAGAGCGGCCTGAAGTGGCGGCAATACTGCCACGTCAAGTGATGGTATTGTTGTCGCGTTTCGTTCGGTTTATAAGAGTTCCCGGTGTTTTTGTGGACAACTGTAAGAGTTTTAATTTATTACAATTACTTGCTCCGTTGTTGAGTATTATGTGTCTAATTTGTGGTAATCGAATCTTTATGCAAAGTAAATGTTGCAAGTGAAAGGTAAACACTTTTTTCTATAAGTTATCTAACAGGTTTTGAGGGCATATGTCATCACTTGCCAAACTGACTATTGATTTTTTAAGAATTTCTTTTATCTTAAATTGTATTGAACTTTCTAATGAGTTTTTAGCATGTCCTGTCAACATGGAAAATTTCAAGTCATTACATCAAATAGCTTGGAAATCCTAAAAGGGGGGACCAACTTGCGTGCAGATAGATAGACGGACGGACAGATCAAAAGCATTAGGGTTCCTTTAATGCTTATAGAAACCTAAAAAAGCGGCGGTAAAAAAAGACAACGTCTTTGGGACGCGAAAGAATGACTATAAATTATACAGTGATTCTGGTTTCTTCTAAGGCAAAATATAATCGAGATAAATGCGTCCCACACTCAATTATCCTCGCTAATGTAACCCTTCCTTCATTAGAAGGCATTGCTATCCAATACCAGTAGATACATCTACTGGTAGCAGTTGTTGAAGTAGATTTAGTAATAGTAGTATTTTTCTTCTTAGCATTATCCCGGTCAAGATGACCGTCTATCGTCTAACATGGTGTCCCCGGAATCTCTACAATCTCACGACAAATATCACCGAGTGACATAAATTGAGACTCACTGTTGTACGTACCTTGCGATGTATGAAAACCTTTGTTAGAATGGATTAGGGAGGAGGTCGTGGCCTAATCAGTGGTCGGTATTTGAGTCGATCGCCAGGTTAAGTTGTTCTTGCTGCGATCGGGTGACCCCACGACCGCTGGAGCGGAAGGCTGGCATATATATCAAAAGATATCCTAGTAAACTCGTATATTACTAGGAAGATAAAAAATTATATATGTAATGAACTTTTGAATTTTAATTTCACTAAGCAAAATATTTAACCATTTAATGAAATTTTACTAAGTGTCATAATTATATTGTCTTTTTAATTAAAGCACTTGAATGTAATGGTCAAAACGAAGTAGCCGGATGTCGCAACGGCTGCCCGCAGACATGTGAAATGGCCGTTTTATGTGTGTTTTCACCTATTACATATTTCTCTATATGAATAAAATTTAAGTATCTGTTTGTTATGTTGGAAGATTTTTTTAAAATTAATACGTATAACCGAATATACGCTATCAATGCCAAAATACATTTTTCATAATATTTTCAGTTTTAGGGTTCCGTAGTCCCGTAGACCATTATAGTTGCGCTCTCTCCGTCCGTCCATTTGTCCGCCTATCTGTCGGCCCGTTCTACTACGCTAGGGGTATATTTCCGAACTATTAGAAGTAGAGACTTGAAATTTTCCTTTTTGATAAAACATGCTAAAAATCATTACGAAAATGGTTATTTTGAACAAAATTGGACAAAAACTTTTGAAGTTATTCAACTAATAACTTGTCACGTATGAGATACGGAACCCTCTTATATAAGTATCTTGACATACTATTAGCCACTTTTTTTTACGAGTAACTTGAACACCTGGCTCGAAGGGCGAGATAGAGGATTAAAACCGTTCAAGACTCATAATGATCTCCCGCAGTGCGTTATCAGATAAAACCTGCTCTCATTACGATCTCTAGATCCTGACGACCAATATCACTCAATATTATTAATCGGGTTCCACTGTTTTACGTGCCTTCCGAATCACGGAGGAGGTCGGATATCAAATATAAACCTGTGCTAGAATGGGTCACCCATCTATCACTTGGTCGCAGCAAGAGCTGCTTAACCCAGCTATCCACTCGAATGCCGACAACTGATTAAGCCACAACCTCCTCTAACTCCGCCTATAATGTTTCATAAATATTACCGCAATTTTAGCCAGCGAATTCAAAAAGCTCTCCTTATCGGCTCGACTTTGGCGGAGCTCTTCTTCAGTTCGCGATAATGCAGCACGGGTTACTTGCAGCTCTTTCCAAAGCTCTGTTTCTCTATCCGATGGTTCATTCTCTATTAAAAGCAAGATGCATTTTTATATTTTGAAGAGCAAGAATGCAAGATGCATTTTAATATTTTGAAGAGAGTTTATGGATATACTTCTTTTTGTTACCTGATGTTCAGTACGTACCTTCGTTAAGAAATTGTTTAAAGTTTTGTTTACTGAATGTTCAATATTGTCATATTTGTTTACAGAAGAACTCGGTATTTACGCCACGTAATGTCGATAAAAGTTGAATAGCACATTGGCTGAGCAAATTGCCCCATTCATCAAGCCATGCGTTGCATTACACCATAATACTATCAGCGGGAACTAGCGGTCAGGGGCATCGTGATATGTAATTCTAGCGAGAGCGATCTTCAATACCTTGGTTTGAAGGCTCTTTGAAATATTATATGTTTAACGTGAATATGTCTTTAAATTTGCTATCTTTAAGGTAAGATAAAATTTGATGACCAGGTCATAATTCAAAATCGCAGAATTCCATTTCATATTTCTGATGCAGTTTCTTTTTAAAAGACTTTCGGAATCTTTTCAGGTATTTTAAATCTACTCTAGTTTAATTTTTAAGTCTTGTTTTAGTGGTCGTAATGAGAGCCCAGCGGAGTCGAGATTTTAACTGAGAACTAGCTACTATGTGTTTTGTACGTCACAAGGGGCAAACAAGCTGGCGGTTCACTTCAGGGAATACCGACGTCCATGTGAATACCGACATCTGCACGACCACGAGGCTAGCAGATGAGTTTTGTTAAACCGCGAATATATGCAAGACAGTGACATCTATAATATCATTAGGAAAACATATAATTCTTACATTTTTTGTATTGATACTAATTTAGAAATTGCACAAAGAGAAGGCTTTAAGAAGGTACTTTTATTTTTTTAAAGGTGTCACAGAAATGTTCTATATCGAAAATACCTAGCAAATCCTTGCAAATTGCAAAAAAGTCACCGGCATAGAATTTGCATTACAGTATACAGCAGTATATTGAAGTTTTCTAACAGGGTTCGCGATTTTTTTTTATTTCCTTTTAAAATATATTCGCGGATTTATATAAAATTATAGAATTTTCCCTGTTCTTCAAATAAAAGTATATAATTTAAGAATACATATATAGACATCAAACGGTAGTCCTGTGTTGAAAGCTTTCTGTTGTGGCAGTGGCGTGCGAGCGCTTTATTAATCGTCACTATTAAGACCGACGCCATGGCCGCATTCTTCAATTGAAACTTGCTGCTAAAATAGGCTTTTATTTAAATGACGCGTCTAGAAATAAACTTTTTAACCGACTTCAAAAAAGGAGACATATGATACACGGACGTCTGCTCCTAAGGTAGACAATGTAATGCCTGTGTTATAGGTTACAGACACCTATTATACGCAAATATTTTTTTAGATATATATAAATACATACACATAATACACACAGACTCGAGACGGGAACCGAACCCACGATCCCCGGAGCGGAAGGCAGGGTCATTGCGCACTGCGCCAACGGGCCAGTCATAGTCATGTAATCTAGTAGTCCAGTGTTATATGTAAAAAACACTTCTGATCCAGTATACTGGGATAGAGTTATCAAATATATAATCATCGATCTTTAACACGATTGCAATTTCGCCTACAACTTGACGAAAAACAAAACGGGCTAGATAATTATGTAGACAATCTGGCCTAGGTAATTATAAAGACACTTGATTGGAACTTGCCTTGCCTTTATGCGGGGATAATGAGATCTTATAATAATTTATTCAAAAATGCCTGCTGCATTAAAAAACACTAAATATACTGTGGCAGAATTTTTTTAATCATATCGGACAACATCTAGGGACGTCACAGTTTATTTTTAATACATTAGATACACACACTTACGCTTTACACAATTATATATACTTTTACGCGGAAGTATCCCTAATATCTTACTAACTAGTACAAGGGGTACTAGTTAGTAAGATACTTAGTAAGATACTTTGTCTACGTTAGATTCAATATTTTATTAACTTCCTGTGGTTTATTTTGTTATGTTAAAAGTAAAGTATACTATAATCTGCATAGGTATAGACTTCAAAGTATAGGATATATATATTTTTTCTATTTATTAGTAATCAACAGCGTTACATAAAACATTAATATATAGAAAATAACAGGTAAATATGATAAGGCCAAATGTGATTACATTTATAGGTTTAGTAATAAAACAGAGTAAAAAAAGAATACACAAATTATGAGAGTCAGTGTACCTGTCCGTGTTTATGTGTGTGTATATGAGTGTGTAGGTATGTATGGACAACTTTAGTATTTCTTTTTTAATTGTAATAAAAGTTTTAATTGTAAGAAAAATAATAAAAATCTATTACAAATAATTAGCGACGAACGCAGCATTATAGGTGTAAAAAGATCTGATGGAGTTCGTAACACCACCCTACTTTCCATTATTGGGCTATGTAGGGAAAAAGTCAGCAAAGCTGAAGTGGGAATGGGCTGGGCATGTTGCTCGAATAGACTCGCAAAATTAGCCTATATCGCGACGTCCTGGATACCCACCAAAGACACTATGCGGGGAAGTTGTGGATAAGACTGGCCCAAGAAAGAGGCAAGTGCACCGAAAGGGGGAGACCGTTGCCCAGCAGTGGGAAATTATGGGCTAATATTTTTAAAAAGGAGCGACGATAGCCAGTCACCACTTTTTTTTTTGGCGATAATTAACACAAAAATTGGCATCCCTACGTCTGTCTAGACATTAAGAGCATTGAATTCACGTGAACCTGTACGTAATTGCGTGCTAACTGTATGTCTGTTAGTACATCCATAAGTCTTTCACATATGAATATCTATAAATATATACTCATATATAAAGCTGAAGTTTGTTTGTTTGTTTACTTAAACGCGATAATCTCTGGAGCTACTGGTCCAATTTGAAAAATCCTTTCAGTGTTAGGCAGCCCATGTATTGAGGAAGGCTATAGGCTATATATCAAGTAAAAAATTGAATCTATTTATTACCTAATTTTACGCGGCCAAAGTCGCGGGCACAGCTAGTACATTATATACATAAAAAAGTGTCGGTTTGTAATTTCCAATTTACTGTCTATTTGAATTCTACAGTTTTTTTACCAGTTTTTATTATCAATTTCAAGCATACTCGTACAGACAAATAGAAATTATGGGACTTGGGAAATACCTTTGCCCAGCTGTGGGATATGAAAAATCAGTTATTTAAAAAAAATGCAGGGTCCGTCTAAAGTTTGCTCCTTACATGAAGCGTAACGCGTTTTCACTCCCCATAAATTTCTACACACCGGGCTTAAATATGAAAATCGATTCCTAAGGAGTAACTTCAAAAAACAATCAAAAATATAAAAGAATTTCTATGTAAAGAAAGATTTTGTTAAATGATATATATATTCGTATAACACAGCTAAAGTCGCGTTTAACGGCTAGTTGATTAATTACGAAATTTATCAAATCTCTGAGCGCTGAATAACTTCAATGCTTGTTTGTGAAACGAAATCTTTACACAAAGAGCTCGTTGTAAAATCTTTTAAATTAATCGCTCATTATAAATTGATGTATTATAAAATCGACAATTTAATGTTACTTTTATCAATTACCTACACAAACGACGTATTTTCGACGAAATTGATAAAGAACTGTTTAATTTATCTTTCACATGACAAGAGGTATGTGGGCAGGCGGTTAACCAAAGTCACTACCGACACCCATAGACAATGAGTCTCGCAGATGCGTTGCCGTTGTTTGAAAATTAATTACGCTCTTTTCTTTCCTCTTCCTCCTAGCGTTGTCCCGGCCTGATACCTGGATCCGCTAAAATTGGAGAGGATGTGGATTGTGGATTTACCTTTCGTCTTCCTCTTTATTCTTTCAGATGATGATCCTCAAAAACGGCTCCACATCCTTCGATATATGGAGAGCGATACCTATTCCGATATACCTAGAGTGTTTCCTGTTCAACATCACAAATGTGGATGAAATTTTGGCGGGAAAAAATGTGTCGTTAGAACTCAAGGAAATGGGGCCGTACGTGTATAGAGAGAGGAACAGAAAGGTGAGTTACTGTTTTTAGGGTTCCGTAGAAAATCCATAAGAAACGAAGAGTGTCTGTCCGTCCGTCAGTAAGGTGGTACCTTCCTAAGACTTACAAATCCATGTTGATGCGGATTGCTAAAAAGTCATTATAAAAACTCTTATTTTGAGCAAAATCGAGCAACAATTATTGAACTTATTTAACAAATACATTTATCGCTTCTCAGATACGGAACCCTTCTATGTAAGCGTGTCTTGACACGCCCTTGGCAACTTTATTGTCTGAAAAAATATACAACAATAGGTGGCAGAGATTTAAGTGTCTATTTTTAATAACCAAAGTAACGAATTCAACTAATTGCACGTATACGATACTTTGACAAAAATATAAATAAAAGGACCTTTGTCACGTTGTTTGTTTGTTACGGATGATCTCCAGAATTGACGATTTTAGTATGACTTTCTCTGGCGGACAGCTGATGTTACAAGAAATAATACAGGCTACCTTTCTTTTAGCAAAATTATTAGAGTTCCGCGCAAAAAAATTAAACCTTCGAGGCTTTAAAAATTTGGATTCGAGCAAATCGTCAGTTAATAATAATAACTAAACGAAGAAGCCAACAAATAGTTAAAGTGTGAAGTTACATAAGAAATATCCTCTGTTGTAATTACTGAAATAATTAAAATAATTACAGTGTTGCTTTTTATTAGTTCATTTCTTAAGAATACAAAAGAAGATACTTAAACTACATAACTCACTATAATTCTATTAACAACCGCCGATAACCATTTAATAATTACAATAATAGCCAATTAATTCAATTGGTTTTCAGAAAATCCAAGAAATCTCGTATATTATGAGCAAATTTCATATTTCAATGTTTAATAATTATAGACAGTGACTGGTGAGAAACTTACGACACTCGTGGACCTGATATTGTAGAAATAATATTAAATGTAAATATTAATTAACTACTACGTGAGATAAAGAAAAAAATGTAAAATTATGTACTCGACGCATGAACATATTATTAGCGTGGATGCACGATGAAGGTCCGTTTTTCCTTCATACTTTAGTCCTGGCCTTAAACAGGCAAAAATACAAAGCAACTATTTCACTCGTTTGAATCATTAATTTGTTTAATAAGTGCAGCCGGACATAAATCAGAATGAACTGAATTATAATTTTATTTCGACTGACAGCTTTTATTAGATCTTCTTTATAACTGGCCAGTTTTATTACGCTGGGAAATGCATTTGCGGACTAATTTTTAGCGTGGTGCATAACTAATATAGCATAACTAACTATAATATATATAATATTACTTACAAGACTAAAAACAATTTGGTTAAATCTTCGTTAAAATTTTAATTTTTTTTTTCATGGTCTTCTGAGGGACCTTCAATAAAAGAGCATACTTATTCTTCAAAGACCGGCAAAGCACCTTCTGGTTCACCTTCTGGTAGTGCAGTTGTTAATGGAAATAGGTACCTGTAAACCAGCTGCCCGTTTCCCCCATCTATATATATAAGCGTAAGGTCACCTATTAAAAAATCTCGAAAACAGCTGGACGAACAAAAATGAAATTTGGCAAGGAGGTAGTTTACACTTAGTACCTAGATTTCCGCTAATAATGGATTCTTTGATAGGGCCAGATTAAAGATGTCTAAGGGCACTCGCAAGTGTTCGCGGACGAAGCTGCGGGAATCAACTTGTTGGGGATCAGTGCCGTAACAGGGTTATATTGCTGGGACAATAAAACACCGACCTTCTCTTATCTTCATAGACTGTATTTACAAGCACAATATAACATCTGGAATCAAGTAGCGTCGTAAAAAACGTGCCGTACCGCAATTAAGAACAACCTTAAGTACTAAAAGGAGGCCGACACTACACAGCCACATCCTCTACAATTTAAGCGGACCCTGGTACTACTACACCGGGATAACGCTAGGACGAAGAAGAAGACTACTGGTTAGGATCTTAAAATTGGAAATTTAGTAATCTAGCGACTTTCAGATTAAGAACTGTAGGTGTTTTTATTCGTTTGGTCAACGATGTTCAGTGCACCGATCGCAGGGACATCCTTTGATCGACAATTAACTAAAAGTCTTGATAGCGTTTAAATTTCGGGAATTTATATAAAATATATATATATATCCTTCTGCCGTTAATTTACATAATATAAAAATTGTACTCAGATTTCTACGCGTACTAGGTCACAGTTATTAGTAAGAGGTGCATCTTATACAATACGTACCTATATAAAATTCTTGTGTCACAAAGCTAGTGACCATATTCCTTCGAAACAGCTTGACCGATTTTTATGAAATTTTATACGCATATTCAATAGGACTGAGAATCTGCTATTATATACCGGATCCTTCACGAGCTGTAACTTTCACTCAGAAGATTATTCTATATCTTATTTCGTAATGGTTATCGGTACTTGTGAATTATGTATATGGCGGCTGTCTTAGTAAATAAAGCTGCGTTCGAACGTATGCTTTTTTTTAAATTTATTAGGTTCACCAACAACTTAATACATTTAAACACATAAAAAATCAAGAGAACATACAAAATGTTAAAATAATTTACAGTTGAAACGCAAAAATCACAAAATAGCTAAGATAGAAAAAAATAACAACAATTTGACTGGCCCGATGGCGCAGTGGGCACTGACTCTACCTTCCGCTCCGGGGGTCGTGGGTTCGATTCCCGACTCGTGTCTACGTACTATAAACGTATATAATAATAATAAATAATGTTTATTTGGCGAAAATATACATTACACTTAATTAAAGCAGTATTGGCCAAGGATTCCCTGTATCTTGAGTGCCACCTTCGTATATGTTTATATAATTCTAAAAAATATATAATTGTGTATAATTGGCGTATGTTACCTATAACACAGACATTAATTTGTCTACGATAGGAACAGACGTCCGTGTGTCATATAGTCCTGTACATATTTATTTATTTAAATAATTTTTAAATATGCAATACCCTGCCATGCTTGTAGCCGAATTGGGCCGGCGCGTCCGAGTACCAGTACCTCTTTCTTACATGAGATCGGCGTGAAGTGGCGGCAATGCTGTAGTGATGCATCCACTTGTCTCCTGGTCGTATAGATAGATGTCCATAGACGTCAGTAGGCACTTAGCTGTCTGCTGCCTGCTCGTTTGCCCCTTGTAACATAAAAAAGGTCACATAAATATGTTAAAGTTAAACTGTCTCTGACTGAAATAGGTTACACCGTATATCACAGCGTCCGTCCCACGAGAATCATAAGTATGTTAAACTCGAGATCATAACATTTAACAGCAAATATAAAATACATCAAACTAAAAAAGAAACAAAATACATTTGATAAAATAAACTGCTGTTATAAGTCCCCTAGGTATACTTAGTACTGAAGATTTAGATCGTTATGGCAAAGGAGGCAAGTATTTGTCTCCTTTGGTGATGTTTTTTGTCCAGGGATTGGATCTGGTTTTTGCGGGACTTAATTCTAAAAACGTTATAGCCAAAACTGCTTTAGCTTTTTCGGCGTTTAGTCTTAACAAAATTGTCAGCCAGTATCTTTGCAACCATTGAATACATTTTAACCGGGTGATAGATGGGTATCTATCACCGGGTTACAAATAGAGCTGCTTAACTTAGGGATTGACTCAAATGCCGACCACTGATTAGGCCACGACCTCCTCATATGTATAATTGTATATATTCACTAGTTGTTACCAGCGACTATGTTTGCGTAAAATTAGGTAATAAATTTTAGCGTGATAATATTTCTAGGAAGGCTAATTAATATTTAATTCCTCGATAAATGGGCTATCTAACACTGAAAGAATTTTTCAAATAGGACCAGTAGCTACTGAGATTAGCGCGTTCAAATAAACAAACTCTTCAGCTTTATATATTAGTATAGATTAAAATATTTTATTCATAATTTCTTTTTAAAGTCAGATCAATATTTTATCCTTAATTATTTGGAAATATACTTCGATTAATACATTTTTCTATGCGCACTCTTAAATTCATATATTTTAGCCAACGAGGCTATAACGTAACAAACCCAAATTAAAGGGCGTGTAACGGTCTCGTCAAAAACGAACTATCAAAACGTCAGATGGCAGTCGGTCACAGCTACATCCTCTGCAATCTAAGCGGACCATGGTACTTGACTGGAATAACGCTAGGAAGAAGAAAAAGAAGTTATTACTTGACTTTATTTTCTGCTAATGCCGTATGTTGTCGTTATCCTCAGCAATAAGGAAACGAGATAAAAGAAGATTTGATTAACGAGGTCTAAGTAACTAGGTTGACGTAGATTTAGCCGTCGCAAAAGGCAGTCGGTAATTTATTTACCAGCGTCATTGATACAGGCTTTAAAAGCCACTAAGCGTCACGTAACAGGATTGGCATAGAGTCAAAGGGACTTTCTGTAGGCAAGCAACGCATCAGCACTTCTTTTGTTGCAGATCCTCATCGTTGGTGACTTTTCATTTTTCCCCTTTTCCTTATCAAAGAGAGTCGAAAACATCTGAAAAACTAATATAGATTTAGCCGTCGTAAAAGGCAGTCGGTAATTTATTTAACAGCTTTATTGATACAGGCTTCTAGAGCAGCTAAACGTCACATAATAGGATTGACATAGAGTCGAAGGGACTTTCTGTAGGCCCATGGAATGCTAAGAAATTCGTCTCATCTCTCTCAAGGAAATAAAAAGCGAATAATCATGCTTCATTTAATAAATATGTAACGCTTCCACACCTTTATAAGCGCTTCTTTATCTCCATCTTCTTTACATAGTGTAAAACAAAATGGCTCCCCGTTCTTGTGTGCTTAGATCGTTTATACTACGCAACGGATTTTATTACGTTTTTTAGTTATAAAGAGAGTTATTCAAGAGGAAGGTTTATATGTACCAGAGATCGCCGGCTGTTCGAAGTTTGCCCACAAACCTTTTTGCGTACAACACCGTATTATATTGTTCTATTCACAGAAAAATAAAATTTGACAGTTAATATGACATACGCTTGTCACGATAACGGTTTTAACATCATTCAATACATGTGTTTGTATGGGTGTAAATCGTTTGGCTTCGGTGTGCGTGTGGTTTTATTTTAATAATTTAATATATTAATATTGCATATTATAAATAAATATTAGCATTCGCATACCTTCCGAATATGACAGAATTTACAAAGAAATCTGTTTGTCACAGGTTTATTCGCTCGCCCCACAGCCAAATCCTCTGCAATCTAAGCGGACCCTGGTACTACTACACCGGGATAACGCTAGGATGAAGAAGAGACTTGAGTTAGCAAAAGAAATAATCCTTAGAGTAAAAGAAACATTAACGTGTTGATGGAATCTAACTAAAGTAAACCATTTAATTGTATTTTATTGTTATGCAGAGAGTTTATTAAATCGATACCGCTGAAGGCCTCCATAATCCTATACCAATATAGAATTATTCAGTCTCCTTTTCAAAAATCCTATGTCCATATAGGATTATTCCCTCAGTTGCGACTGAAATCAAATTATCAGAATGCAAAAACCCTTTCACGTTAATGTAATAAACGCATCAACGCCGTTCGTGTATTATTCGAGTGATATCGCGACAAATAGAACTTGAAAATACTTTTTGAAACGCAATGTGTCGGCTTTTCTGTTGTAAATAAAACATGCTTTAGAAACAGAGTTCACGTTTGATAGAGATAGTATATACCAGAGGTAGTATTTTCTGCAGGAAGTGGATCTTCTTACGACGCGACACCGGACTACCCTAGCATTTTATGAAGCTATTTTAAATGGAGAGTGGTAGCGCACCAGGTGACGTGGTGTTGAAACGCCACGCGCTATATTAAATCTGTAATCTTTCCCCATTCGACTCGTAATATCTCATCGAACTGAGCTCGTATCGTCTTCGGCTATATTTACTTCGTTTCATATCTATATTTTTAATTATGATTTAGTAGTAAATATAGAAGTCTATCAATGTTGGGAAAGTCACTAGCCCATATGATACGGGTTTACCTAGTTATATTATAAGGGGCAAACGAGCAGCCGGTTCATCACCTAAGTGACTACCAACGTCCATGGACATCTGCACCACCAGGTTCCCTATGCGTTGCCGGCTTTTAAAAAAGGATTTAGGCCACCGAGAAATCTCACAAACCTAATGAAATGCGACAACAATACCATCACTTGACGTGACAGCATTGCCGCCACTTCACGCCGTGACCTGCCGGCCCAATTCGGCTACAAGCGTGGCACTACCTTTTATTCATGCAATGAACTGAAAATTAAATTATAAATAAATATTTCTTATCCTTATTCTTTACTGATTGGTAGGGGAGGCGATGAAGGGATTACGCGTAATACTCGAGTGCGTCAGAAAACCACATAGGGAGTATTCTTGTACCCTGTAATGGGGAGTATATTACACCAAAAAAGGAAGGAGATCCGTTATTGGACATAAGAAAATGGGAGTCTCAAAGCTGTAAAAAAATTATCACCTAGAAATATTCGAGCGCGATGTTTTTTTTTTTGAAGGTTTAAGAATTACGGAAAATATATAATGTGTCAATTTTATCAAGGCAATGTAGCTAAAACCGTCACGCGCTCCATAAAACCACGCTCCAGTCGTTATTGACAACCTGACTATCTTAACATAACGGTTTTCTTTATTCATTTCTGCACCTAATCTACGTAATCCAATAAATCCCCACAACGCTTTAGTGACTACAAATTTAGCATAGCTGCCTCCCCTACTAGGTTAATTTCTACGAAAGTATGGTTTTTGAAGGGAAATAATAACACAGTAAACACACTGTACAACACAGCTATACGGCGCGCGTCGTCTTAATAGAGAGCAAGTGTGCGATGCGAACGAACATAGTTCGTTACATATAGATAATACACCCAGACTCGAAGTGGGAATCGAACCCACGACCCCCGGAGCGGAAGGCAAGGTCACTCACTGTCCACTGCGCCAACGGGTAAGTCAAGTAAACCTTTATAACAATTAAACCTTTCAGTACCAAAAATAACTGGTGTATCAAGTTAAACAGTGGTTCCGGAGATGAGGTCAGACGGCAGTTATCTTAACTCGCCCCACAACCACATTCTCTGCAATCCATGCGGACCCTGTAACTAGACCAGGATAACGCTAGAAAGAAGAAATGTGTGGTGCATCTAACGGTGCGTTTTCACTCCTACACATTACAAGGTACGCTCAGTGTATACATCGAGTGTCTCTGTATGAACACGAGTGTCTCTAGTAGCAAAATTTATTGACACAATAATTAGTGTCGCAACAGCCGCTGTGTGAACGAAACAAAAATTCCGTACAAGTGTAAACAGTACAGCCATTAGTGTCTGACATTTGTGTCATAGTCCAAACGCACCACTACACTTGTTCACCGTGCTTCGACAGCATATGCCGTCGCCAACTACACTTCTGCACAAACGCCATGCCACAGTTCTCGCATCTGAATCTACGGTCGTTGTCGTGAATTCGCATATGTTCCCGCAAAGTATGCCTCCTGCCGTATGTCTTTAAGCAGACGCCACATTGAAAGCTGCGGGATTTTGTGTGTTTCACCATGTGCTCCATCAAGTCCCTGTTCCCGTAAAACTTCATGTCGCACTCCGAACAGCTGTACCGACTGTCCATCAAGTGATGGCGTCTTATGTGTTTTCTCAACGAGTCCCTGTTGCAGAAGCTCTTCTCGCACGCCTGGCACTTGATCGGCTCCGTCTCAATCCCGTGTACCGTTTTTAGATGTTCCGTCTTCAGTCTGTATCCAGGAAACTTTTGGTTGCAATAACCACATTTGTTCAATAGGTACCCGTGGATATGCACGATTCGAACGTGAGATTTCTTTTTCTGAATATTGTCGAAAACCTTGTCGCAATGCTCGCACTTGTATTCACCCAATTTGTGACGCTTGTCGTGATTCAAAAGGGATCTGCGGTTAAAGAATCCGGAACCGCACAAGTCGCATATGAAATTCCTACAATGTTTGTGCATGTGTTCGAAGAGTATTTTAAATTTCGTGTAAACTGTGGAGCACACGAAGCATCTCAATTCGTTGTTTTCAAATTTGAAAGGCACCACGTGGCTCTTTACGTCCGTGTATATTTTCCTTTCGTGTGCATTTTTCAAATGGTCGATTAGCGCTTCCAAATCTTTCATATCTTTATCGCATATCGTACATTTCAATCCTGTGATATCGACTTTGACGTGATATTTCTTTAAATCTCTCTTACGTAGAAACGTTGCGTTCGTGTCGTTTTTGTGTGATGCCAAAGTGTGTGCCTTTAATTCCGCAGGATCTTGATACTGATCACTGCAATAGCAACACATGTAACCCATATCGCCACACCCATGAACCGGAGTCGCGTTAGATCCTTGTAGGATTTCCTTAATATTGTTGTGATGCTTAGACAGTTCCTTCACAGGTTTCAATTTGATTCTCTTCTCCTTTTTGAGGCTCGGTTTTCTTTTATCTTCGTCGAAACTTTCAGCTTTTATTAAAATTTTCGTAAAGCTAATTTTTTTATTACTCCCTACCTCGTCGTTATATTCGGTTTTGGTGCGTTTACCTAAAACGAAAAATTAACGTTACTGAATTTTTACACTGGGCTTTAAAGCAACTAAATCTCATTTTAACTCATACAAAAGTAAATCGAAATAGATGTACTACAAATCTTAGAATCTCACATAATTGGTTCGTTCGTTTTGTTTATAAATAATAGTAAACGCGGAATCAATAAACAGTATTTGCTTATAAACGCAAAAGATATGATTGTTGCAAATGATCAACGCGGATACAGTTATTGAAGACAACAGTTATATCTAAGATGAAAGTGTTAACATAAGTCAGATTTTGAAATTGTCAACGTGTAAGTGGATTATAAATTCAAATGATATGTGACGGAACGAGCCGTGGCCAACTGTCAAATTAAAAAAAAAAAGGTTTTCGGAGGGAATAGAAAAACGTCAGATGGGTTGGCGGGAAGACATAGTATAAAAGAACTATATTAGATCTCCCGAATAAAACTTGTTTTTGGATATTTTAAGTTTTATTTCTTAAAAGATATTTTATTCAAGTAGGCTTTTACAAGCACTTTTGAATCGTCGAATATTTTAAAAGCTACCACTGATTCGGAAGAGTCGAGCCACGAGAAGAATCAGGAAGAAACTCGTCAGCCACTCTTTTAAAAATATATCTTACAAAAAATAAGTTTTTCACATTTTTGCATGTTAACCATCAAGTACAAAGCTGGAGCGACTCAACTCCAAGCAGTTTTATCTTTAAGTCTTCGACAGTATATACGCTTTACGAATAAGCGTGTTTTTAACATGTAGATTAAATTTAACCAGAGACTAATTTAATATTGCATCTAGAATTTTGTTAAAGAATTGTATACTCGCGCCCACAAACGATTTCTGTACCCTACCCAGACGCAGGAACGGAGTCACAAGTTTATTCTCGCTTCTAGTTTGCCTATCAGGCATTTCACATTTTTTTTTTTATTAAAATGAATATTTTTCCAACAAACATAGTATTGGCAAATATATAATGTGAAGCAACTGTAAGTATACCTATAAATAAAAGTAACAACTGAAAACATAATTTTTGTCTTCAATTTAATATATACGATGATATATATGTCTTATGGTAGGGGATCCGAATAGGGGATCTTGAGCAATACTCGAGCGTGGCAGAAAATTATATAGGGATAATCCTTGCACCCTGTAATGTATCCCCAACAGATATGAACTCTAAATTTATTGGGCGTTCGTTATTGGACCTTTGTAGGACCCTTAGAAGACTCGAACGCGTCAGATTAAAATAAGGTAAGTTAATTACATGGATATACGTTTACATTACAATAATTTGATGAATAAAGCGTGACATAAGAAAATAGGAGAGTCACAAAGTCGTAAAAAAAACATCAAGTTATAGCGCAATTATTATTTAGAATGAAATCCTTCAAGGATTACAGAAATATATATATATATTTTTATGTTACAAGGCAAACGAGCAGACAGGAGGCGCCTACCAACGCCCATGGACATCTGCACGATCTAAAATCTAGCAGATGCGTTGCCAGCTTTTAATGACGAGTTTAGGCCACCGGGAAGTCTCACAAACCCAACGAAACGCGACAACAATACCATCACTTGAAGTGACAGCATTGCCGCCACTTCATGTCGATCTCATGTGAGAAAGGGGTACCCGGACGCGCCAGGTCAATTCGGCTAAAAGCTTGGCGCTACCTCTAATTTGACGATTATCTCAAGGCAATGGAGCTAAAAACATCACAGGCTCCATAAAACCACGCTCGTCGTTATTGACATCATGACCTTAAATTAGCATAACCTTTATTTTCGTTTCTGAACTTAATCTAAGTAATCCAATAGATCCCGACAACGCTTTTAGTGACTACAAATTTAGCATCGCTGCCTCCTCTACTATTATATTGATCTTAAAAGAAAATATGCTACTCTGTTACAAAACTTATAATTATTTTTATAATTATATTATTACTTATCAATTTTGGCCATATGTTTTAATCTTTTTTTATCTATTTTTTTGGGTGTGGTTCTTGCTGTTGGCCCTATTGGCCTCGACAGCGTCACCAGGAGGGGGGAGGGTGGGAGACAGAGGGTATCTACCCGGCTAGGGACTTACGCGAGAGGAACTCGTCGAACGCGGGTTTTTTTTTATCTATAGCTATCACCATTATTAATAGAAAATAATAACCTAATAATAAAAATTCATATTCTATTCTGGCAACATAATAATCTTCATTTATTTTTATTTTCCCTTTTTTTATGACCTTTACATGAAGGTGGCGAAGTCGTGTCGGTGCGGATAGTTCAGAGCTGGCAACGGATGGTTTAAATGAAGTCAAAACGTAAGACAGTCAATACTATTTAAAAAAAAAAACATATTCTATTCTGGCAACATGATTTATTATATTAATATTGCATATTATAAAAAAAATATTAGCATTCGCACACCTTCCTCTATAAGAACTTCAATTGTGTCAAATTTCATACTCCTCCGTCCTCGCAATTTTCTAAAAAGGGTACCCAAAGTTTTCATTTCCCGTATCTATCTATATATATAAAAATGAATCGCAAAATATGTTAATAGTAAGTAGCCCAACGTTCGGGCAGGACATCGTCTGCCGGGGCCGCTAGTTAATATATAAATATTAATACGTAAAGCGAACACTTTTGGCAATATACTTTATAAAAATTGCACGGAAGGTGTATGAAATTTGGCATGGTTACAGAAAAGATGGACTTGGATAGATGGATGGACTTTAGAAAAGATGCTTAGCAAATGCTTATATTTTTATAAAATATGCATTATTAATAGATAAAATTATTAAAATAACCCCAGATACACCAATGCCAAACGATTTACACACACACGCATACATTTTACTACAAGCGTAGCCATGACGACTGTATGTATAATAATTGACAAATATAATAATTTCGATGTAAAAAGAATGCCAGTAGTTCCGAAAGGATACATAAGTCATTAATCATTATATTCATTTTTGTATGATCTGAAATGATATTACCTCTAACGACTGCATTAAACCTTCTGAGGGCCTAACACGAACATTCTCGATAGTTTTACTTACTTTTACGTTCGAAACCGAACGTCAATTGAAGCATTAATGCTACAGTTTAACACAACTTGGTTGCTAAATATTACTAGAACGAACGAAACCAGAACTCGCACGTATCGAATGCTCGCCGTCACGGCCCTGTAAAACAGAAGCACGTTTCGAACGAAAAAGTAAGTAAAACTAATGGGAATGTTCGTGCCACTTTGAAAATATTTATGCTGGGCTCACAGCGAAACCTCCTTAGCGTCAACGTGGGTTACATTAGCATTGACACGATAAAGACTTGCCTTTTGTGGACCTAGCACGAACATTATCATCCTAAATATATAGTCCACTCGTTGACTTCAAACGGTTCGAAGCCAGAAGGCCTGTAGATGCGCTGCCGGCCCTTAATGACGAGTTTAGGCCACCGGGAAGACTCACAAACCGAACGAAGCTCCGGAACCTTTTCCGTTCCGTTCCCATTCCCGTTCCTAAATAATTTAATATGGTGGGTAAGTGTTCTTAAATTTTATAATTTCCGTGTTATTTTCTTAATTTTTTCTTTCATAAGAATCTTCTTTTAATAATAACATACACAACAAAAAGGAATTAGCGAAATCGGTGCAGCTGTCCACACGTGATGCCGTTACCAAAGGAAATAGGGTTACTTTTTTTGTATAATATATAGATATTAATTAGTATTTTTGGAGTGAGTCTGTAGTATATAAACATGATTATAAAAAATGAGCTAAAGATGGAATTTCCACTTCTTCTTATATCATAAAAGAAACCTATAATACAAACAGCTTTAAAAATTCTTATTCAAACCATTCGGCATTCGAGCCCACGATCTTTATAGTTTCCATATTTGACTTAATCGCCAAAACTCAACGCCTTCATTAATTTGTAAGAAATCTAAAGAACCTTAGTACCAAAATAACGCATACAATGTCGTCCAAGAGAGGACAAGTACTCAGACCATATTGAATGATGGATCCATACAAGAGCCCTCGATATTGGAAAAGCATTCATCGCATATGTTCCGGAACAGCGAATGCAAACCTTTTATTTTTATCCTCTTGTAATAGTTCTTGTTGTAGTTTACCTGGAAAGGTTTACGGTTACACTTTGCGACGCTCGTACGTCTAAGCAATTGAGTTTTTTTTTTTATATACTTTATTTCAATTTAAAACTTTAGCATGGACCCGCAAAGGTCAGTATGGGCTCCCACCAGTGGCTGCCTACGACCAGGTACCCATGAAGCGCAGCGCGCCGCCCGCGTCCCCCTCGTGCACCGTGAAGGTGGCGCGGCGCACCGCGCGCGACCCCAGCACCTTCAGGCTGATGTCGTTCCCGTGCTGGCGGTTTTAACAGATTATTCGTTTCTTTCCATCTTCTTCTTCTTCTTTGCGCTGCTTTGGCTAACACTATATTGTCGCGGCCCAGAACGTAGCCACATTAACTCCCTTATCCATTAAGTCCTTCTGGGAGGCTTCAAGATATAGCTTTTTAGTTTTGATTTTGTGTTCAAATGTACTTGAATTTCAACTTTCAGTCAGCGTTTTCGAGTTTCAATAAAAAAATACCTCAAAACAAAACTGCTGCAAAAATGCAAAACTCAGATTCTGGGACAGTGTTAGGGCTGGGTGTCAGCCCCCATTTAGTAGATAAGGTTGTGCCAAATTGTTGGACGGCAAGTTCCCATGACGTAGTGATTGATCCGTTGTAAATAAAAGTGCTTTGTAAATACAGTCTGCGAGAAGTATATGTCAAATTGGTGCATTATTGATACCCTCGTCAATAACACTCGGAAAAGATACCAACGTGTCAGTTACAATAAACATCTGTCCAATGTTTTGCAGATATCTGATAACTATCCAGGTAAATTAGACTAATGTCATTGGCAAGTTTCACAGAAGAAGTGATAGCGTTGTGCAGGAAAAATTTTTGACACTTTCTTCTCTTCGAAATTTTCAAAGTTATAATAACCTGCATTTTCCTTTACTGCAAACAAACTGATCAGAACAGTTGGAACTCAACTTTGCAACATCAGATAAAGTTTAAATTCATTGTCCACCCCCATTACATCGAAGTTTCAAACAACGTTCCTACTTCGTTGGACTCTGTTTTATAAATTTCTGTGAAGCATGTTAGGTTCACATTTATAAGGTATCAATTCTAACTTAGATTTTAAGAATGTTTCCTTGTATTTAGTGTAAAATTGAATATCAGTTTTGTGAACTTTAAATATAAAAAAAAGATGTTGTACGAGGTAGGAAATTCTTTGCAAAATGGTTTTGATTACGGCCGTAATTACGGAATTTTTGACGATCATAGAGACGTCCTAGGTTCTGTGTGTTTTTTTAATACTGTATGGTACCGGAGACTTTAAGTCAAATCGTATTTATGGTATATCATAATTAACTCACTGAACATACTTTATATAGTCTGTAATACGGTTTAGTGATAAATGGCCTCCCATAATAAAAGGGTGATTCCGATGTCCCTCACGACAGTTTTATTGTACTGGCTCTTCGTTACCACCCACTTAGTTGTCTCGTTCCGCGTAAAGTGACGTAAATAGATTTAGATGCCGCCTTAACTAGCACATTGCGAAGTCTTTGGAAATGATTTACTTGCGTAAGAAGTGTTACTTGATCTTTTTTTTCGAATATCTTTTTTTTTAACAAAACTTATGTAATTGTGCCTACAATTCCACACTAAGTAAACTTGTGTTGTGGAATTCGTAAAATATATCCATTATAGAAATAGCTATAATTTATTACCTGAGACTCTAGCCAGATAACCATGGGATTCAATTCTAAGGATTTTTTCCTCTAATGTCAATAACAGATGAGGTAATGAGGGCAGTATAAAAGGGCAGGGTTAAATACTTTCCTCCATTCTTATTCAAAAACTTCTTTCTTATAGCTCTCTTGAAGTGCCACATTTTCGATTTGGCACTGGGCCCAGGGGAGACGCCCCGCGACTTACAATAGGGTACTTACGGAGCCGTCGGAGCTGAAGCAGAGATTGAAGGACTTGTCGAACCAGCGGTCGTGACCGGCACCGTGCAGCAGCACGCGCCCGAAGCGGTCCAGTGTGGAAGGATTCTCGGCGTCGAACCCGTACTCCGCGTCGTCTGACAACAGAGCGATAGATTAGAGCAGCGTGCGCAGGGGCAGCGGTAGGAGTGCGCCGCCCGCCGGGACCTCTTCGTCCTTTTTTTTATGTTACAAGGGGTACTGCGCGCGGTGCGGAGTGGCGCCCTACTGCAGCCCGCGCTGTCAGCAAGCCGACTGGGCCCATAGACACCGTGACGTGTGCCACAACCTGGCTCGGTAAGTTTTAGAAATATACACTTAACGTGTGGCAAATTCACTTGATTGCATTTTTAATCATGGTTTGATGTAATAGTTTATTCTAATATTCTGTTATTTTACAGATCTAAAGAAGGTTGCAATGATGCAAAAGATAAAGAAAAATACGTGGAGCCGCCGTAAGTATTAACACGTCGGTTAACTTCACTTATAGCCGCTACACACGTTTCGATAAATCGTTGCGAAAAAACTGTACAGTTTAATATGCGCAATTTTATCGATTCGTGTGTATGAAAAACCGTTGTCGATTAAACTGCTCATTTGCTCGTGCGATTTTTCGATAGGGGCCAACTAAGTGACCATAATGCATACGCAGACAAAGTAGCAGAAAAGAGCTAGTATATATATATATATACTAATATACAAAACTGAAGTTTGTTTGTTTACTTGAACGGGCTAATCTCAGAAACTACTGGTCCGATTATTTTTCATATTTTATCATTAATCCTTTATTAAACAAATTTTGAGATAATTTAATTTTTAAATTTTAATTAATTATGTACAAATCTTTATATCTATTACGATATACATATAACATATATTACTACTAATTCTATCTTCTCTTCTCCAAATACCGAATAGAAGAACTTCTATCCTCATAAGGATATCTCTTCAAGTTTTTTAAATTTAGGAATATCCTGAGCTAGTAGTAGTACTATTTATTGTTTTTTTTAGCTTCACGATTTCGTCTCGCTATCGTGTTGAAGGGCAACCTCAGGGGAAGAGCTTCGCTGCTTGGCACCCAATGTGTGAAAACATTTACCTACTCATCCGGATATACTCATTTCTCGAAAGGCGATAATGACCTATTTACGCATCTATTTTAACAAGTACCATATTTATTATTATCCAATTAAATACGCTAGATGCAGTGTACACATATTTTTTTTTAGAAATATATGATTACATACATACGGATAATACACCCAGACTCGAGGTGGGAATCGAACCCACGACCCCCGGAGCAGAAGGCAGGGTCTTCCTCGATAAAAGGTCTATCTAACACTGCAAGAATTTTTAAAATCAGACTAGTAGTTCCTGAGATTAGCGCGTTCATCATCTGGTGATGGTGTTGTTGTCGCGTTTCGTTCGGTTTGTGAGACTTCCCGGTGGCCTAAACTCGTCATGAAGAGCCGGCAGCGCATCTGCTGGCCTTCTGGTCGTAAATATGTCCATGGGGGCCGGTAGGCACTTCGGTGCCTGCTGCCTGCTCGTCTGCCCCCTTGTAACATAAAAAAAAATTGTATTTTTTTCTATTTCTCAAGACAGGCGAGTTTCCTAAGAGCTGTCGAACTGGTTATTACTCACAACGGCCATTTGCCATTACCTTTTAGTGACTACATTTCTTGATTTCGCCAATATAATATTAATAACTGAAAACTTGACCTCTCTAAGCCCCAATTCGCACGAGGGTTAAAAAAGCGTTGCGTTAAATCTCGGCGTTGGCGCTTTTTTACCGTCGTCCGTACAAAAATTTAACGTATAGGTGTATATCACATGTATACATCAAGTATACATGGAATATACATGGAACAGTAACTCGATTTTGTGATTATTTCATAAAAATAACATCTAAAAGACATCACTATAAAGGTACGATAAAATTTATATAAATTAATTACGCAGTATTTAATCACATAGAAGTTCTCAGCCTGAAGGCAAATAGGGCAGAAGCGATCGGAATGAAAAAAAAGTATAGTCGACCCAGAAAATGCTTTACCGTTTTGGATGACAGCTCCTAGTTAAAGAAAATTTTACTAACTGTTATTGATAGAAATTAACGTAATGCATAACGAGCATAAATTAGCCTTTTAACTAATTAGCGTGCAAACGACCTTCGACCATAGCGTGGCAAACCAATTTCTTGTTCGACTATACGTCCACAGTTTAAATACACGCCAATGACACTGTCATGAGAAAATTTACTAACTACCCTCAATTTTGCTACAATATGTAATCGTATTTCTGCAATACTGAGTATGCATAATGAATAAGTAAACTTATTAAAAAATAAAATTAAAAAATAATACAAAATAAAATATTGTAAAGTATCGCACAATGAATAAAAATGTATAAAAGTAAAATTTACTAAGTATGCTGCATGTGTGGAATGGACTCGAAAAGATGGGCCAATATCGTTACTTACTCAATGCCCACCAATGGTCGCCGACGACCCGGCAGGCCAAGAAATAGGTGGCGCGATATTTTGGATGCCTTTGCAAGGAATTTGCGGATGAGATTGGCCCAAGAAAGAGGAAAGTGAAACTAGTAGGCCTTTGCCCAGCGGTGGGACACAATAGGCACATTTAAAAACAAAAAACTACGCCGAATTACAGTTTTCCGTAAGCGAAGCGTACATTTATTACTCTAACATAAATATGTATCCCCTAATATGTTCCGTATATTTCATAAAATGATTTATATATTTTTTTTACTTTCTAATATTATATACATACTTTTTGGGTAGATTTGTGACACTGAGAACCATAGACATAGTAATAATAGACTGCCCGGTCATACATTTTCAGTACTAAAAGGTTGTTCCAGCTTTAGAAAGAGACAGCCTCTGATCTACGGTAGAGCTATCTTTTTCCTACTGAGCGGTGATTATAGAGATAACTATACCATAATTTTATTTCTATCTCTTTCTAATACGGAATACGATTTTCATTGAACGCGCAGACTGGTCATGTTTTACCTAGCATTATCCCGGTCAAGTACCAGGGCCCGCTTAAATTGCAGAGGATGTGACACGGCTGACAAGTGACATTAATCGGGACCCACTGTTTTACGTCCCTTCCAAAATACGCAGGTGGTTGGATATTTGAAAACCAGTGTTAGAATTGGTCACCCAACTATCCACCGGACCGAAATAATAATTGCTTAACCTAGCGACCGACTCGAACGCCGGACACCGATTAAGCCACTACCTCCTCGAACGAGCAGTCTAGTATTTCTATGTCTATGCTAAGAACACTGGCCGAATTTAAGTAGTACCGTTACTAATCACTAGTATTCTCTATACTATACCTAGGGCCCGTCTCTTTTTCGGGCGGCCGGCGAGCCGGGCAGGTATCCCCTTAGTCAGTCGATGCTCAGGTCGTTGGAGAAGTGACGCGACAACTTGGCGACGTCCAGGCCTGTGAAGTCGGTGAATATGTCCGTGTTGGCCGTGCTGGGTTTCGTGCGGCTGGGCGAGCTACTGCTTGAGGCTTCCACGCAAGGATCGATCGTCACCAACTTGTCCTCTTTGCTGCTAACCTCGAACGGCTCTGATATACCTGCGAATAACGTAATATTAGGATATCAGATGCTGCAGTCACACTACACTACCATATCATGGGATTGAAAATCGATTCATTCGATACAACCCAAAATCACTAAATCGGAGATGTGGTAGATGGTAAGACCGTTCCCACGTCTCCGCCACGTAGTGGTAAGGAGGAATCACTGGTGCGGTGCGGTTTTAGTTGGTTGGAGTGTTTTAAAAGAAAAAACTACACCACTATAAGATGGAATTGAAAATCGAGTACCATTCGATACAGGCCAAAATTAATACAAACGGACTTTGAATTACACCTATCCTTAGAATATAGCAAGCCTTTAGCGACCGAATCCAGAATTCCGTGATAAGTCAACGTGACATAAGACAATATTTTAAACATTTATTTATATTACGTTTACATTCATAGAAAACATTAATGGGTATTAAAAACATGAGTGGAAGATAGCACAAAGCAGCTGTTCTCTCTAGCCCTTACATACATAAGTAGAATCAGATCTTTGTTCACTTTTTTTTAACACACTTGTGAAAGTCATTTTT
>JANCMC010018357.1:0-10251 GCA_024363005.1 Charaxes varanes
TGGAACTATCACATACCGAACGAGACGCGACGACAATACAGTCACTTAATGTGATAGCATTGTCACCAATTTCTACGGATACAATCAGATAAATAATTTGTGATCATTTCAAATTTTCAGGTTTCCCCTCTTCACCGCCGTGTTCCGTATATGCCGAGGAGAATTGAAACCGAGCGATTTTATTGACTGTATCAGAAGCCACCCCGAGCACATGTAAGACAACTTTCCCCTAAACCACCAAATTCCCCTAAAACCTAGCTTTCTAACCTTAGTCTTCGTAAATAACTTAGAGGTAGTATTATCCTATTTCAATCCAAATTATACTTAACGTTACGAAACAGAGATGTTATGTAAAGTTCTGAAAATTGTGAGAGATGATGCATTTCTTTTTATCAGAACTACTGTTAATATCATCTTCGAAGAGAAACAAAAAGAGATAGATATAATATTTATAAAGAGAGCACAAACAAAAAAAGAGATAGATGTAATATTTATGGACAGCTAAATTAAGGGCGTTTAGTACCTTTAAGATAAATTACGGACTTTTAATTTAACTACAACTTTAATATTAATTATTAAGGTTTATTCAACTAAATCACGTCGAAGATACTTCTATAGTTCTTAAGAGCGATTCACTCATAAATGAGTTTTTTCTTAGTGAATTGTCACCATTGAAAATGACAATTATTACAGTCAATTTATGACACTAAAAGGTGTATTTTACTAATAAATGTGTTTAAATCAAAGTACCATTTTGAGACAAATATTTCACGTACGAATTAGCACTATTAAAAGTTGTTTTGTCGATACAAAATGTTTATCGATATAAATATTAAGCAGGAAATGATCAATGAGAAGGGAATTTCATTGCCGTCCTCAAAGCTTAGCTCGAACATTCTCGATAGTTTTCCTTACTTTTACGTTTGAACCGAAACCTCAAATGAAGGTTCGTGCATCCATTTAAGACAACTTACATACATGGCTGTAACGCCAAGGATTCGATACGTGAGATTTCATTCGTGCTAGCAATATTTAGCAGCAACTAAGTTGTGCTACCGTTTCATGGTTCATTTGACGTTCGGTTTCGAATGTAAAAGTAAGAAAAAATATTTAAAATGTTCGTACTCGGATTGCCATCATTTAACACACATGCTAATAAAGAGTGCGCGGGTACATTTAACTCGAGTATTGGATTGCTTGAAGTCCAAAATACAAGTCTAATATTATAAATGGGAGGCAAAGGACGACCTCAACTGCCGACGACAAATGCCGTCCACAGATTAAGCTACGAAGCTTAATCTGTGGTCGACATTGGAGTCTCAAACGCCCACATTGGTAATCAACAACGACAGAAAACACACAAACAATAGACAAGCCTCTGTGGTTTATAATGTGCAATTTTTATGATGTTTAAAATGTGTTTTGTTACAAAATTAAATAAAAAAATTTTTCGACTTCCTCCGTGTTTTGAAATGCACGTAAAACAGTCGGTCCCGATTAATGTCACTTAGTGATATCAGTCGTGAGATTGTAGAGATTGAGTCGGTCATAAGCAACTCGCACCACAGTCTTATCCTTTGCAATTTAAGCGGACCCTGGTACTAGACCGGGATAACGCTAGGTAGATGTATAGTCGACCAAGAAATTGGTTTGCCACGTCAAGGTCAAGTTTCGTTTGTTTATTATAAGGCTCATTTTTGCTTGTTATGCATTACGTTAATGTCTAACAATAATTCTTAGCAAAATTTTCTTTAACTAGGAGATGTCATTCAAAATGGTAAAGCACTTTCTTGGTCGACTATACAATAAGATTTGCTAGAGGAATAAGATACGATAGTGAGATAAGATTTGCTAACGGAATAGATTAGTTGAAATGCAGCTTGATTAGTTTTTAGCCTAGGATTGCCATCATCAAAAAAATATCATCTAGTCTTATTATAGTCATTAGTCAAGAACATTTATAAAAACTGTCTGTTTCTTATTTTTAAGTGAACACGTCTAAAAAGTATTTCATAAATATGGGCCATTAGTCAATTGTTGCATGTTCCTCGTTAAACTTTTTTTATTAAAAAAGTTGATTTAGTTATAAAAATAATTTACAAAAGAAAATAAATAATTAAACTAGTGTAAAATTTAATAAAATTCAATTTTTTTTGTTTTTTTTTTTTTTTAATTTTTAATATAAATTTTCTTATCTTGTTTCTTGTTATATGAGAAAATTGTTTACCGATTACCCTAATTCTTAAACAATTATTTTATATTTGATTCGGCAGCCGTTATGTATAAATTGGATTGAAACTCGTTCATGTGTAAATAACATATATAATATGTATTTATATTTTACAGGGTGCTAGAGTACTTAGTTACGTTGGTTCTGTATGATGTGTATCAACTGAGAGCATTATCTATAATACTTGCATTAGAGGAGATTAGGTGTCAGTTATTGATTATATGCCATGACGCATTCTGCACTTATACTCTATTCAAGATATAAAAAGCACGGCTCAACACTCTCATGTACAATTTTTTTAGTATTCCGTACGATGTTCACGTGATGTTTATATGCCTTATATTTTTTCATGAAACTCTAATCAGTTTTTCAACTCACGTGAGAATTATAAAATACTACCTGTACCCCTCGATTTCGTCCGCGTGGGCGACCCTTATCACTTAGGGGTCTAAAAATAGTTTACGACCGATTCTCGGACCTACCAAATACGCACAAAAATTTTCATGATAATCGGTCAAGCCGTTCCGGAGGAATTTTGCAACAAACATTGTGACACGAGCAAAAATGCGTTGAGTTTTCTTTGAAAGAAAAAGTCTTATAAAAAAGTTATGAAAGATATAAAAATAATCAAAATCAAAAATTTTTGTGGTTCACTCAGAAAAGTTGTAAAAAAACCGGGCCTTGGTAACAAAGTTCGGAAAAGTCTGGTCTATGATATTCAGATATGAAAATTTCCATTATGTCTTCCATTAAAATCCCGAAACAATTGAATATATATAGATATGGATAAATAGAAAGACGGATCAACGGACGGGAACCAAAAAATTAGTTAACATTTTTATATAGTTTATATAGTTATATATGTCTTTAACAGTGCCCCTATTCATTTCTAATCTAATCTAAACCATTGATTGGCAATCTGTTGAGCAATTTTTTAAACGTAGAAGTAAATAAGAGTTCAGATACTTCTAATCTTGAATAGAGTTTCTTGAGGTAAATGCAGGTATTTTACGTTTATTTATAATCTAAGAGCCCATTGTAATTATGTTTGAAATAAAACATCGTGGATTTAATTTAATATTCGGATCAGTGAAAATTTTGTAAGGCGCATGGTATTTTTACTCGTTATTAAACCATGCACATAATACAAATGATCTTGCTAATTAATCGATCGTTTAAATTTGATTGATATATCGATTATATCTTTTATTATAAGCGATAAAAGTAGAGACAGATGATTTTTAAAAAAAGGTTTTCGATTTTAATAAATGAGTTTATTTACATAAATGCTTTGGGTTACTAAATATAAAATAGTACTGAAATTCCCCCAATGACACGGTCCTCTTATAATGCATGAATATTATTCTATAATATATAATAATAAAATATATTTAATATTGTCTTATGCGCATTCGAGGCCGTACAAGCGCGTTGTACGAGAATAATCCTACAACATGTTTTCCTATAATGTGGAATAAACTACCGTGTTATAGGGGGGATTACAGTACTTGCTATATAAGAATTGTGCTATGTTATTCGCTATATATTGAAAGCATGTCCTATCAACTGACATCTGTTATTGATAACTATTATCTTCATATCGTATATGTTACTAGTACAATATCGCTGATATCTTTTTGATATATTAACCCATCAAATATTCTTGTTATTATTTTTATATCTATTTTATCTATCGAAATGCGATTTCTGTAGTGTTTGTTAAGATAAATTGGAGTATGTTATGAAAGTTGACTTGGTAGAGTATAATAGATGGATATGGTGTAAACTATATAGAATACATATTATAAAAGTAATGTAATTTTACAGATCTATTGAGCACAGTGTTCATTCATTTTGTACGTTGCACGTATCTCCGTAGCATATAGTGAAATATAACGATTGTTATACGTATACATAGATTTTATTGTGATGTTTGATTAAATGTTTGAATATGATAAACTTTTATTGCTTCCTGTTACTTTTGACCTGTGTTTTTCACTATAACTAACCTCATCAATATGCCTTGAAACAGGTATCTCTAATGTATTTAAGACAATGGCATGATCTATCCTTTTTCGCAATTTAACAAGATTATCAGCTTAGGATCAGCTGTATTTCATAAATAATTCTTTATAGTTTACTTTTACTAACCATTACTAATGTGCTTTACAGATTTGCTCCCAAGAATATAAGCATTTACTAAAGTTTATGCTGAAAGTGATATTTTTTTTAAATTATTTTTATAATCATGTGTTGTCGTTTCTAATTATTTTGTTGTTTCTACTCGCATGTACTTTTTTATATTATTTACTTTAAATAAATTTTTTGTTTCCTAAAGAATTTGCAATTTATAACCACAGATCACCAGGTTAGGTATATTTGTATGAATGTAGAGATGACCTAAATGTTTAATTCTTACTGTTGTTTGACTTTTAAGTGCGGTGAAGCTAAGAATTACTTTGCCATAGATCTCCGCGCAGAGTTTGCTTAACCCCAAATGTCTCTGAATAAATTAGCGTCATATTCTCCATCTTAAAAGATAGCACACATTACGTCATAATTACTTCATATAAGGGTTCATACATAAATTACGTCACATGAATTTTACGAATATTTAACTCCCATCCCCGTCCTTGTCAGATGTTGTTACATTTACGAACCCCCTCCCTTTATGCGACATCATAATTTTTAATTTCATGCACGTATTATAAATAGCTAAATTTTTTTGAAAATTTTTAATTTTGACAAGTGACGTCGCATTACATCGCATAATGACGGGAAATTAATATGGGTTTTTTTAAATTTCCTTTGTATCTCGAATCAAGACATTCATTTAGATTAAGTAACTAGAAAATTTTATATTGAATATATATTGTGGAGCACAAGATCTACATACAAAAAATAACGTTTTTAAGGCGACATCGATACATACCAGGGGGATTATTTTCTATTATTGCACAAATGATCTGAAGTTAATATAATACTAACGTATTTTCTAAGGCACATTTCTTCCGTCATCTCTTGTACTATAACAATATTTTTGTATCTTGTTTTATATTTTGTCCTTTTTTAATCATTATTATAATAACATATGTTATAATAAAGTTTTGTGCATGAGCAATTTTATATACAATTGAGTGACGATAATTTACTAATATTATAGGAAGCAAGTTACGCCTAAATGCTCTCTGTGACCTGAGTGAAGCCTTCATGATTTCATCACTTTGCCATCGTGTCTGCATTTACATTTAGAGGACATCAATCACATATCATTTTGGTACTATTATAGCCGCCACATACGTATCGATAAATCGTTGCGAAAAAATTGTGCAATTAAATCGATGCGATTATACTGTGCAGTTAAATTGAACGTTCCTAGAGCTCCGTGAAGAATTGCCGAAATGAGCGATCGCTGTACAAACACATCGATAAAACTGCAGTTTAATCGACATCGATTTTTCATACACATATCGATGAAATTGCGCAGTATTAACTGTATAGTTTTTTCGCAACGATTTATCGATACGTGTCTAGCGGCCATAAGTTATGTGTGACATAACGATGATATCTTTCATACAAGTATGTATAAATTGAAATAATGAAAACTTTTATTCTTTTTGAAAATATTGGCTGTCTAAACAGTAAGAACCTGTGCAGGGCGCCCATTTTTGGTTGACGTGTATATAAACGGTTGGAAGTAAGTATAAAGTTTCCCCTTGTTAAAATAACATTATAACGTAAAATAGTTGAAGTGCATGATCAGGCCTTTTTGGTCATTTCTTATTTGGGGTCACGCTATTTTTCAAAAGTTGTTAGTCCATAATTTTTTGAACCCCCTCCACAGCCTACCCACTGGGTTTATAATTAAAAATAAGTATAACTTCAACTGAGTGGGCTGGTTCCTACGCGGCCATGAAATTTTGAAATTCATTTTTTTAGCAATTTTTCAATATATTCAAAATTTTCAAAGGAGCACAGCGTGCCCCCACATGAAAACCCTGGTTATGATTTTACCACCTTTAGATTATCTCATAAAGTAACATGAATGACATTTAACAAATTAATCAAAATACTAATAATAGTATTGAGCAATCATTATCGATAGTACTTATTAGTTACTTTCTTAATCACCTATATATATCTTTTAAACTACAATTAACAATAGCGAGATAATCAGAGACCAAACCTTGATTTATTTATTGGTACAATAGTTGCTGCATATAACTTATTTCAATATTTTCAAAGAAAGACTTTAGATATATTTTTGTGTGAGTATTTACTACAGTGAATAATATCGCACAATTAAAGTTTTCCACGCTCTTATACCGGAGCCACACATACCTCAAAGTGTTTGTACATTTATGTCCTAGAAATCTACAAAGTTCTACAAAACATTGTGAAGTTACACAAAGTACCCTGCCACACTTCACGTTCATTGAATCCATCATTCAAATGAAGGTATATCTGGCTCCGGCATTACCAGCATAATAAAAATCTTTTATATTCTGAATCCGAGTGGTTGCCGCTACATAAGTATCCAAAAATGGTTGCGTTTCGATAAATAGTTGCGAAAAAACTGTACAGGTAAATCGTTTAGACAAAATTGTGCAGTTAAATCGTTGCGAATAAACTGTACAGTTTTTAATTGATAGCGGTTTTTCATACACACTTATCGATAATACTGCGCAGTTTAACTGTACAGTTTTTTCGCAACTATTTATCGAAACGTGTGCATTGGCTATAAGACGATTTCTTCCATTGAATAATATAATATTATTCATATACATATATAGGTTTCTTTGAAAGACTTAGGGTCTCACTCGCACTTTCGAACTTTTTTCGAACATTAAAAATGCGTTAAAATAGAACATAACATGAATTCCGAAGTTTATGTTCACACACCAGTGCAGCGCTTTTAAAACGCTATTTAAAACGCTTTTTTATCAAGCAACGCTATATTTTCATGTCGAGGACTTCTAAAAAAGCGTTAATACTAAAATTTAACGCAACGCTCTAACTCTCGTGCGAATGAGGCGTTAGCATTCTTTTTTCTTTGTGAATGCAGCACTAGATTTTGCTTTGCTATTTTATTAACTAAAAAAATACGTAGTGTAAGAATTTAAAAAGTTTCATTATTTTATTTAATAACATTAAATTAGTTAATCTTTTAAAATTGTATTTTTATTAGGAAAGTGACTTGTATTAAACTTCCAGTTGGCCATATTCGTATATCTGTTGGAAAAATCCCATAGTATCCAATTAAATGGGACAAAAGCCACACGGAAACCAATAGGTTGTATTTCTAAGTGGTTTTTGTCCGATTTAATTGGATTCTATGGGAATTTTTCAATAGAGACGTTTTCTAAGTTAATGCTATTGTATTTTATTTGAGTTAAGTTTTCAATACTAAATTCCTCACAGTGTGCCGTAACGTTACTATTATTTTAGAATACGTCATTTTTAATATTATTAACAAGAAATCATTGTAATGTTGATTTTTGTCATATTAAGCCTGAATAAATCATCCGCTTGGTAGTTTATATTGAATTATTGGTTACTTCAAACTAATATTATTAGAAATCATTAGCGGTATTCAATTATTTTTTTATAATGAATAAGTGATGGTATAAGATAGGAAAAGAATAATCAGTACATAGAAAAAAAACACCAAAAGTTTTTTCATGAAAATTATATGAAAATATAAATGTTTCTAGTTATTATGTTATGAATGTTTTAAGTGACCAATACTGTACAGTGCGTACGGTCTAAAAATGCACGCCCGTCCACTAAATTCCATTATTTGAAAGTGTGAAAGTAAATGTTAAATGCAACGCTTGCCTCTGTGTTTGCAGCGTTTTTCTGTCGATGACTAACAAGCCAATGATATTGACGAGCTTGCGTGTATTGCGTCTGCACACTATGTGGTATGTAGAGGCGAATACTTTGGAGAGCATGCATTTTTAGACTGAACGAACTATATCAGTGTTTATAATAATGGAATTTTTTATAGAATTATCTTAGTGTCCTTGTTTCAAGTTACAATGTGCCTCTATAAAATAACACACTGTAAAATTATAACCGAATTAAACATCGTACTTACCTACTTTTTTAAATATTTTTTTTGGCCTTGCATTAATATTTCTGGTCGGTATTTACTAGTCCAATGAATTAAGGAACTAAAAATGTATGTAAAACAATTTAAAAAATATTTACGACGTGTTTATTCAAAATTGTGATATATTTTTAATTTAATTTCTAAATATCTTTATTTTGGACCTGGAAGTACCTACTGAGAGTTCAAGATATTTATTTGATTTAGATTTTTTTTTTAATTTAACAAGTAACCTTTATAAACTTAAAAATAATTCAACTAATAGAATAGATATCCTTTGATCGAAAAAATTCTCCGTCTTAAATATTTCAATTAATCTAACTTTTTAGATAGAGTTTTTCAGGTTTAATTATTTAAAAAAAACTTAAATCAGTAACCAGTATTTTTTTTAATTATGAAATCTGAAAAAGTCTTACTAAGTTAGAAAAACTCTATCGATATAAAGAAGTCAGTTTAATTGTAAGATTTTGGATTGAGATTTTTTTCCACAAGGGATATATGAAAGAGTTTTTAATCTATTCTTTCTATATCCCCTGTTATAATAATTTAAAGTCAGGATAGTAAGTACACATTCAAACATATTTTGAGTATACGACGAAATAAAATATAAAGTAGAAAACATTTGTTATTATTAAACATATTCACGTCATCAGAGAAGAAGGTTTCTGTAGATTTTTGTATGTTTAAAGAACTATGAAACTAAGAAAGATTCATTAAAACTATTTATATTAAAATGAAAAGTCCTGAATTTTTATTCCTTTTAATCACTTTTTTACCGGAAACTATAAACAACTAGGAGACTCGGTGTGATTAAAAGCCCTACCGCGCCCTTAGACGCCATGGCGACGTCATCTGTTACGTATCCAAACAATTCATATTAAAATTTAGGACAGGTTTAGGACACTATTGGCGACGGTTTGGCAACGTCGCCAAATGAGAAGCGTCGCCACGATTACTAGTGGCTACGTAGCCGGCGACGTCGCCATGGAGACTCGGTGAGATAGGTGCCTTAGAAAGAATTTAAAATACAAAATTTAAAAAAAAGGCATTAGCCAAAATAAAGTGTATCCTATCTCTCAAGTTGAACCAAATTACTTACAAATGCTAAGATTGTACTTTATTTTATATTATTATATTTATTATCACTTAGGGGTATGAAAAATAGATGTTGACCGATTCTCAGACCTATTGAATATGTGTATAAAATTTCATAAAAATCGGTCATGCCGTTTCGGAGGATTACGGTAACTAACATTGTGACAAGATAATTTTATATACAAGACTAGCTGCGCCCCGCGACTCCATCCGCGTGGGCCACCATTATCACTAAGGAGGATGAAAAATAGATGTTGACCGATTCTCAGACATACTGAATAGGCACACAAAATTTCATGAAAATCGGTCGAGCCGTTTCGGAGAATGTAAAGTGAAATCTATAAGTGAGAAAAGAAAACTGTTATAAAAACTAGGCATCGGATAGACGGAAGCGTACCGAGATGCCTGGAAGCTACACCTATTTGATTAGCGAGGTTTATCCACTGCTCTAAATACAGCAGCCCTCGGGCCATTTTTATTTCATTATAATTTTAAATAGATGAACATAAAAAAAAAATTGTTTCCTCGCTGTAAAATTCAAAGAGAGGGACGCCTTTGCCCAGCAGTGGGACTATAGGCTAATAAAAAAAAAACGAATCAACTGTCGTCTTTAGGGAAACTGACCCAGCTGCTGTGCTGCATGCGTGCTTTATCAAAACATTAACCATTACACGTAACAGATAATCCAGTTTTCCTAGCGAAGTAGCCCAAATCAAAATCACAGATAAACGTTAAATTGTTTTTCAGTACTCTTTGTATGAATATCGATTTCAAATGTATAGATTAAGGGAAATCCCATTAGTATTTTTTCAAA